>LKNJ01000753.1:0-125184 GCA_002120245.1 Maccullochella peelii
TATATATATATGAACAATCTGGTTCTGTGTACTGTGTAAAATATCCATCTTGAGAAGATAATGTGCCGTCGTATTCTCTAGTATGGTTCAATTTCACACTTGATCCTAATAATGCAACTTGGTAACGTCTTTCAAACTTTATGCTACAAGTTTGTATTTTTGTCACTACATTCAGGCTCAGTAGTTTTGGTCTACTTCATTGGAGTAGCCGTTGAAATCATATGATTTTTTTAGGTGTGTGTGTACTTTGTGTGTGCATTTAAGGTTTGATAATAAGTGCTGTTTTTGTAATCTTAATACACACTGAGATATTTGTGATAATGTTGTGATATTCTGCCACAATTTCATGATAATTGGCATGGATCCTCATTATTTGCTTTAAGGACACTGTTTTTTGTAACCATTTCACCTTTGATTTTGTTGCTGATGAATGCTGATATTTTCTTCATAGTGTGAAAATCTCCCAAAAGACACATTTGAATGCTGACCTGCTATTCTAAATTGTGTCATGACTTAATAGGTGTATGCCACCTACAGTATTAACCAGTTTCTATTCTGTTTACAAGATAATACTCAGTGCTTCATTCAGCTCTGGAGAAAGATCAGTTCTAGTGTTAAAATCTCTATCTCTCCATTGCAGTGCAGCACTGTGTGACACAGTTTTAATGATCAGCCATCCAGCACTTGTTTATAGCTTGGCTTCCCAGTCATGTTCTGTTAATACCCACTCCTGTTAATATTTATCGTCAGTCTTAATTGGTTTGATGTCACTACACTGGTGCTGCTGTCGGCTTGCTTGTTGAACTGGCCTCTGTGTTGTTTCAAAGTCTTTATTATTGTGACAGTCAAGTCCTGTTCATTAAAGTTTCACTTTCCATTTTCTTCAGTTTGAAACTGATTCTGTAAGGGAGCTGTGGAAGAGTCAAACCCTGCAAGTGATCACAGGGGAGGTGCATAGGCTGTATAAATTATCAGGAATATGAACTTGATCGAAGATGTTAATTGCACCAATGGTTAGTTATGTAGGGAATTGCCATGCATTTCATGCAGTGATAATAAAAATGAATTTTTGAACAAAGGGATCTTAAAATAATATCTAACCTACAGAGAATACCCACATCAAACGAATAATTAAAAGCTTTGAAATGTATCTCTGTGGTCAGAACTGCAAAGCACTAGCCCTGTGAATATTGTACTCAATTCAAGTTTGTCAAAGGAAAAACAAAACCAGAGTTAATTAACAGTTATTACAGGCCTTTTCAACTTTAATTTGACTTTCAAATATTGGCTCTTATATATAAACTATGCTTCTGGCATCTGTAAATTAGCTTTAGTGTATCTCCCCTAATTAGGCCTTATTGAACCCATGGTAACCCACACACAATAACATTAATAATTCAGCAGCATAAGATGTATTTAAGAGTAATCATTGGAGTGCATTTGATTTGCATTGTATTCATTTGGTACACATCACCTTTACACTTACTATAATCAATAGTGAATTCAACTATACAGCTTTAATCTTGGGTCAGAACAAAGTTAAATGATGAGGTGATCATAAATATTAAAATGGGAGAATTTTAATAGCTTTCAGAGGGGTTTCAAGAAGTTCTCATTATGAAACGAGACTATTGCTTTGTGTTCTAAAGCCCAGTTCATTTTAGGTCAGACTAATGTTACCCAAGCCCTATATTTTACGTGTTTAAATTAGATGGGGCTTTATCATCGTCTCATTAGTTTATCATTACAATATATGATGTTTCTCTGTGGTCTTTCATGATAAAACCAAACAGTACACTACAGTACACACAATCAGATATGTAGACACTGTCTTGTCTCTGTAGAGCGTGTCTGTGGTAAAATAAAATAAAAAAGTGCAGTTTAGTAGAACCTGCCCCTCAGCCCTCACACTTTGCTCCCCCACCCACTTGCCCTTCTATCTCAATCCTCCTGCCATCTCCCTCTGTCAACAGTGATTTTGCCTCTTGCCACTGATCAAACGCACCTGCCAAGCCCTGCTAACATTCCCGAGCATGTTCGCTAATTACCCACAAAGCCTTGCAGATTTACACTCCTAATAGGGGATTTGCCTCAAATAGGGGGCAGGGTTGTGCTGCATTACAATGGTATTTATTTACTCATTTGGGGAAGAATCTCTTGGGATAATGTGCATTATAATAAATTTTTACTTGACTATTGTACCATTCTGAATAAGTGCCTCCCCCTTGTATTTTTCATTTTACAAATGGTAAACAAGGGTGGTAAAATGGGTTAGAGACATTGTAATAATCATCTCTTGATTTACATCTAAGTTGAAGCATTTCCTACAAGGGCGTGGCAGTACCATCAGTGAGATCAACAACAAATCTTATCACTGATTATAATCCTCTTGTTTCAGTGTAATTAGACAAAGGAGCCTTTTAACTGTGCAGTTAATCGTGGAAATGATAGATTAAGTGCTTAACAAATTGCCAATTACTTTTATGTTTAAACCACTACAGTTGGTACAATGGATATAGCATTGAAGAAAAAACTCCTCTAATTACTGGAAAAGCCCGATCAAACACATTCCAAGTGATTTAAGTTTCATGATGTTAATAAAAATGTGCTCTCCTTCATAAATGTCACACCATATCTCTAAACAGAATAGAAGATATATGAAGGTTTTAAGGCCCCATGTAAAGAATGTGAAGACTGTTGACTTTGGCATCCTCTCAGTTCCTTAACGGCAATACTGTATTGACTTTATTGTTATTAATGCAATTGTATTCAGTGGGGCTCAGTCCACCATTGTTGTACTACAATAATGCGTTGTCCAATGCACCAACTGTACAAATGTTAGCTACAGTTAGCTAAGATCATGCTCAGACTGTGTATCAGTGACTCACTCAGACTGATCTCCAAACTCTCCAAGAATTCATTTCTTTCTGTTACTTTCCTCCAGACTGTTTCATTTTTCTTCTTGTCCATGTACATTCATTCATGTGAGAAGTTGAAACAATCTTGAACTTGCGCAGTTGCATCTTTGCCTTTCCGTTGACTTTTGCATCGTGTCATTCTTTATTAGCTTGAACACACCTTAAGAAGGGCTTGGCAAACGAGGTCTACATTGTATTGTGTATAGCCACAGCCACTATTGCCTGACGGAGATAGCCATGCACATTTGCTTTTGTGTTATGTGTTGAAGTTGTTTGCATTAAGTAGCCTACTTGATTTAATCTGCATATTAAAGGTAAGCCTCTGCCATCCTTTCATCCAGAATTGTGACAGAAAAGCAAAACTACGTTATGACAATTTAAAAAATTGATCAGTTTGTTAAAACTCCAAATGCCAGTCACATACAGAAAGTTATAGGAAGATAATTTCCACCTAATTTAAAATGAGCTAAATCAAATAAGTCATTGCATATGGAAGGCTTCTTTCTATTTGTTTTGAAGGGGTTGAGGTCAGTTGAACTGTTATTTTATATATTAAAATGTTGGCACATTTATTCATCTTTACCCATAGAACAAACTCAACCCTGAATGTGGCAGAGACCCAGCTACTGAGGGCTTCATCTGGGCCCAGTCAGTTGGTATTTATAAGCATCAAATATCATTTTTGTCAGGAGAAAGCAATCACTAGGGAGCGTGTTTACTGCCTATCCGTTTAAAAGAGAAACAAGTTTTCCTTAAGCCTGCTGCTTTCTGCATGGTTAGTTCCCCAATTCTGCTCTAATGGAAGGCAACCCACTCTGCCAGTTCTGAGCAGCGGTAATAGCAGCATGGTGTGGGGAGAGGAAGAATATGTTGTGGAAGAAGTGCTTGAATGCTCCTCAAAACAAACAATCCGGACTTTCAGCTGAAGAAATACCCTTACCCCCCCCCCCATCATTAGTGGAGGTGGTACGAGGGCTATGAGATAAACCCACTTTTAAGTCAATGTCTATTTTCACGCATTGTCAGACATGTCTCATGCACAGATCCACACGCAGTTCTGCTCTATTCAGCAGTGTACTAAAATTATTACAGGATATTGTGAATGACCTCATAATTTAGAGAAAGCAGCAGTAACAGTATCTGGGGACTATTTTAATTTGGCACATGTTCAGCACAAGCATGTGAAATATACCTATAGTCATAGAAATAGGGTGTGACATTAAACAAGGTTAATAGGATCATGTTGTGTATGATGACTATACCCATATGATCATAGTGGATCAAAACAGGAAAAATTGAGATCAATTGAGAAATCATCTTTTTAATTACAAATTCGCCCACACATTTTTGTGAATTTAACATCGATCCATACAAGTATCCATCCAGCAAATTCCTGAGAAATTGAATTGAGAATAATTTAGTGATATGGCTGTTACAGATATTTAATTTTTATTGGACCTAAAGTGTAACTACACCCTCAAATTCAGCTAGAAAAATGCAACGAGGGAACAACTGTAGGAGGCGTGGCCTCGTGGCTACGTTGTGTGTGTGTGTGTGGGTCAGGGGACATGGCGAGCCTGACTCACACTGATTAGTCTTTTTTTTTTTTTTAAATATAAATGTCATGACGTAGACAGGTCCAAACCGGTTGACTCTTACGTCAGCATTGGCCTTGTAAGGTTGAGGGTTGATTTTTATAAATTTGGTAAGAAATGTCAACACCAGCATTCATCACAGTACAGTCATATCATTTAGTTTACACCTCAAAAAATGTGTTTAGTGTGCAGTACCTCTTTAATGGCTCTAAATTTGATGACAGAGTCACAACGGCGTGTTTATGACGCTCACAAAAACGTCACGAACGTTTCTTTTTGGGTCAGTGGGCGTCCTATGACCTGCAGTTCGGACTGTGGCCACTACGCCAAAATGGCCTCATAGCCCATTGCTGTTCCAAACACCTATAGTTTGTTTGCTCTGGTCCGAATCAGTTGATGAGTTTGTACACTTGGAGCGTTTTCCTCTTGGTTTGGTTTCTTTTCGCACAGAGAAAAATCCTAAACACATCACTGCAAACCACGTGAGAACGTTAACTCCACTTATTGGTCAGATGTCTCTGGGGATGTTACACACTCCGGTACAGTAGGTGGCGGCATGCACCATTGACATGGGTTTGTAGTCCGCCAGTAAAACCAAAGAAGAAGAAAAAAGTAAGTACAGGCAGAAGGTCCTGTGTTGTGAACTAGTGCATATTTCTGTGAGAGAGACATTTCTGGTTCGTTCTCCAGCTAGCTGCTACTACTACAAACAGTTTGCGGGCTCTGCCGCATCACAGAATGCAAAGCTCATTTGGCTACAGGAGCCGTTTAGCTCAAACTTGCGGAGTACACCTGGTAGTTGGGTCGGATCGAGGTCGGATCACGTTCCAACCACAAACAAACCGCTCCAGAGTTCGTTTGGAACTGGACCGAGACCACCTCTTCTGAAGGGTCTTTGTTGTTTTGGTTCACACCTGCCCAAACGAACTGCACTAACCGGGTAAACGCACCAGGGTTCGTTTTTAACCGAACCAAACAGGTTAGGTGTGAAAACGCCCGAAGTGTAGATGGAAGGCCAATAACTGAGCCATCAAACCTGCTTTTTAATTTCTCAATGGAGTAATCTCTGTGAATGAACCACTGAAAATTGCTGAATTTTACTTGAAAATGTTTTTGAAAATCACATTTTTATATTTCATATAACAGTTAGATATTTAAATTTCACATATGGCCTCGTGTTAAGTACTCAATACAAAATTGAGTTCTTTCTCAGGATTTACCTAACTATTGCATCTACCTGTTGTTTAAAACACTGTTATGTGTGACTTGTTATGTTGGAAAACATTCAACATATTTAAGTAGCAATAGGGTTCTTTTTCAGTGAATACATTAATACGCTAAAAAAGCAAAAAGAAAAGGCATAATTGCTGTATTCTCCTTTTGAATATCTTTATCCCCAAAATGGATTGATGTCTTCATGTAGAGTGTTGGCTTGCAACAGCTAAAAGAGTTGCAGTGTTAATTGCTAAAATAGACTCTACAGGAGGCAGTTTCACAATTAAAAACACACATAGACGCCTACCTGTGAAACACACACACACACACAGCCAGAAAAACAGATTTTTTCAAAGGATGTTGTCAGTAGGAGAATAAGCAATGGAGACACCACACGTTTGTAACCTGCCAGGACGGATCCCCCCAGCCTGTCTTCAAAAGCAAATGAAGAGTCTTAATAAAGGCTGCCATAACATGAGATCTTTTTAAGTGAGACACCCTCCTTCCTTTACCAGTCTACCCCCTGTGGAGCAAAAAACCTCTCTTCACCAGTCTCATTTCCACCAATCAATAAACTTAGTCTTCTGAAGACAACCATGCAAAGCCACGGCTCTGCGCCTGTTCTTCTCCTCACTGCAAATTAGAAACAAACATCTCACTTATTTTTGCCAGACTCATTAGATGCTGGTCTAAACAATATCCCATAATAATTCCTGATTTGACTGCAAAAATGGTTGAACTTAGCATTTGGCATTTTCTTCCTTCGGTGATCAATCGTCATTACAACTAAGATCTTGTTATGGATGTTACAAGGCCAGACATTAGTCATTTAACAGTTTATTAATCATTGAAATGAAAGCCGAATTAGCTTAATATTTAGTTGCTATAAGCAGAACAAAAGTGTGCTATGGTGTAGTGTGGTACAGTGTGTACATGCAGAATATGTTATTTGTTTGAGTTTTATGTATGGTATAAGCTGTAATGTTTTTCATGACTAGTGCAAGTGTTGGGCTGAGACTGTGTCAGTGAAGACCAGATGGTGGAGCCAAAAACTCAGAAGAGAACAAGTCTGATGTCTAATTTGTTCCTCCGATGGCTCTGTAGTTTGTAGTGTGTGTAGGTATGTGTGAGTGCATGTGTGTATAAAAGCATGTGTGTTTACCCTAGACTAAAAACACTCACTTGAGAAACAGAGAACAGGGCTCATTTTCTAACCAACCCCATCAGCTGGTTCTGAGCTATGGATGAATAATGGCTGAATTCAACTGTGCTGAAACAGAAACACATTCCACACACTCTGCAAAACTAATAGCCAGAGCAAAACAACCACATTTGAACATTTACAATTAAGAAAGCTCAGTGATTGAATATCCGGGTGACTGGTAAGTCGCGCCTTGGAATGAGATAAAATGCTGCTCCTGGATATTGCTGAATGCTTCACAAAACCCTAACTATTTTTTAGATGTGCCTCAACAACACTGGGAAATGAGTCAATTTGACAGGGAAGCAACATTTTGTTTGCGATGAGAGAGCATAAGAAATATAGGCATTGGCATGTCTAGAAAGAGATTTCTCTGATGGCAACACTTGGTTTAAAAATTCAGATTCAACCAGTTTATTGCAGATAAGAATTCCTGTTAGGTAACTGAGTATTGGTGAGTACGATCTCGTCCAGATTTATTGGCACCATTATAAAGATTAAGAAATATATGAGGAAATGCTTCTTTACTTTTATTGATTTGAAATATATATTCTTATAATTATACTTAGTTATGCATGTCAGCTTGTGGCAGCATCTGGTCAACAGTTATGGTACATGCCTTTTAGTTAGTGCATACCTTTTTTCACAATTTTGAGGCTCATTCTCTTGCATTTGTGTGGGCCTCAGTGAGGTTTTATACAATTTTCCAGATTCTGCTCATATTAAGTCTGGAGCAGTTTGGCCTGCAAGGCAGACACAAAACACATTTAAGATACCGATGTGCTGAGGGAGCAAAACCTCATAAACTCACCCTGCTTCCTCTGAGCATAAAATAGACGTATATTTTATATTAAGACTCCCACCTAAAAATTTTCACTTAGAGGTCAAGAGGGGGAAAAAAATCCCTGCTGTAAATCTTACCTTTAGATAAGCTGCCTATATCCTGCAATAGAATGGAAGTACAGCACCATGTGGATTTTTATGTTGACATATCATTAGTCAGCTGTGTTGACAAAATTACAGATTAGTACACTTAATTAATGAAAACTCGTTGGGGATGCAAAAGGTGGACCAAGAGCATCATATCTGCAGGGTTCATACTCTTATAGTGAATCAAAGCGAAATGTGTGCGGGGATTGAATGGAACTTAACGTGAAATGATACCACCGTAATCTTTGGTATAAATAAGAATCTCATACAGTACGGATTCTATCATTTGCAAGAAGATATAAAATTAAATCTCAAACCGGACTGGCTGTAACATTTGGCAGTCCATCACTGATAACCTCTTTCCCTCCCACTCCTAAGAAATGTAGAAAATCTGTCCTTAAAGCACAGTGTAAATAAAAAAAAATCACAGGTATCTCACAGGTAAATTCGTTATCTCTCGTATCAGCGTGTTAAAAATTCCCACCGCACCAACAGGCTCAGCAGGATATACAGGTCAAGCACACGAAGCATCACAAACAATCAACTTTGTGAAGAATGTTGAGAGAAACATCTGTGGATTCATTCACCCATGGCCTCTCAGATTGCCGTGGCCATCACAAGCCCTAATGGCTTTACCTGGTGGCCCTTCATTCACAGGACTGACATCTCATGTAGTTAGATTTGGCAGGTGTTCATTCCGCAGAGCACCGGTAGCTGACTTCTCCATTTTATCAGCCCCTGGTTAGAGAGCTGGCCAGAAAATAATTCTGCAGCAATTACCATATGTTGTGATTGTGGTTTTGGAGCAACACTACAACATCTGTGTTATACTGGCATCTGGGGCACCCTGAAAGAAACTTCCCCAGTCTACATTCCTTCCCTGCATCTACTGAACAGGTGCTCACTGCAACACTGCTCTCCTATAGAGGGGCTTTGGGGCGACCACATGGTTCCTCCCTGTTAAAGCTTTTATATATACACAGCGTGTTTGTAAAAGAGTAATTACTGATTTACAGAGTGTAAGAGGATTCCGCAAACAGCACAGTCATCTCTTTGTGGTCTAAAGTTTTCAATGAAACGATAACAGCTCATTTTTAGTCTGACTGAACAAAAATACAGACTATTTCTTAAAATGTCTCTGTTTCTTTGAGTGTTTATTAATCTAGAGTATGTGATGTACTGCATGTGTACAACATATAACACATTCTTGTAATGCTCATGACCAATTTTTGATTAGGTAGAATATGAAAATAATTAGCCTTTAGGTTGAAGACACAGGCCTTTCTTACACTCCTTGCACAGATTTCTGAAGCAAATGCACACTTTCAAGAACACACACACACACACACACACACACACACACACACACACACACACACGTACACACCAGTAAATGCCACAATAAATGATGGCAAATTGGCAAATGAAAAACAGGTCCTTGGTAAATGAAGCCTACATATGGGGATTCTCTGGCATAAACAATCAATTATCTCTCTAAACTTGTAACATCTATCAGCATTTGTCACAAACCATACAGCAGAGCAGGTGGTAAGTTAACTCGCTGTCCACCAGAGACCAGGGAGAGCAGCCAGCAGGCTCCCAGTCAGGGTGGTGTGTGTAGTCCTGTGTTAAGTGATGTCTCCCACTGCAGGGCTGTGCTGGTCTGTCATACAACCAGTCAGACCAGCAATGTACATGTTATTATAGTGAAGCAGAATGGCAACTGTCACAGAACCTGCCTACCTATTCCAGGCTGGCTCAATGAAATAGGTGTTTAGAAATGCACGCTGTTCTCCTCGTCCACACCCTCCCTCAGCTGTAGCCAATGGTGAATATAAAGGAAGTTGCGGTGGCTGATACAGTAAATCAAAAACTTCACAAGGCAGGACCTGAACATGGACCTATATCATTTTTTAGTGTTAGTCTCTGATTTATTACATATGACATGAACACATGAGGTGGCGTTTAAGTCAATCATTCCAGCAATGTCACCTCACTAATTCATTGGAGCTGAAGCAATTAATATTTTAATCAACTGAATTCATAAACAATGGACTCCATAAAACAGTCAAATCCTGCTTTGCCTTCCACATACAGTATAAACATACTGTATGTCAATGACAGTCATTGGAAAGCTAAATAAAATTACAGTGCTCCCACTATGTAATCTTTTAATAGCTAAATAAGCAAATGGACAAAACTGTAGTTGATTTTGATGGTGAAGTTCCAGAAATATTGTGTATCCATTTCCAAAGGTTCCTTAACATTTCCCTCTTGTTTTCTAACCGTGCAACTGGATCTTCACTGTAGATTCTGAGACACACGATAATACTGGATGCGCACAAAGCAGAGACAAAAAAAATGAAATAAGCCAGAAAGTATGAAGTGAAACACTGCCAAGATGACAATCTGTTTTCAAGAAGTGTATAATTAGGAGACCAACATATTTTAACATCAATGGAACAGCACTTGGCCTTTCAGAGGAAGGAAACGGAAAGAATTAAACACTTAGAGCATGACCACAGCATCGTGTTTGAATAAATGGGAAGAATAAGTCAATTAAAAAGGAGCTATTTCAGTTCATAAAAGATGGGGTAAACACTGGGTTAGCTGCAGAAGAATAATCAGAATCACATTTTGTACAGCTATAAATTTGTCATGGGACTGCAGAGAAGACAAAGACCTAGAAATTATCTCAGACTGGTTCAAGAATAATTAAACTTTCATGGTTTGTGAAATAATTGAATTATCCATAAAAATGCAGTCTTTTATAGCTGGATTTTTACCACAACAGCATTCATTATAAACACATGAAGTCTCATTCTCTTCAAAATATGTTCATGTCTCTGCTCCCAATTCAACTTATACAGATAAATGAAGTGCTCCTGCACATTTCAGCTCCTTTAGCGCAAATATATTAAGAACCCGTGGATGTTGGATCATTTTAAGCAGAGTCCTTCAAGAATGTCTACAGCATCTAATTTCCCTCATATGGAAAATTATTTTCTTGTTGCTTTATGAACCTGCCACTAATGCTCAATATTCTGAAAGCAGAGTAAAAGTCAGTGAAAAATGTAGCAGCTGTGTGAAATAAATGCATTTACTTAGCTAAATCTCATATAATAATTAACTATCTATTTATATTTTAAGATGTTTTGTTGTGATTTTATTTCATATTGTAAGCAAACATTAGTATTGAGCTCTTCCTCCTAGCAAGCAATACTGTCACATGCCAAATTCCCTTTACAGTGACAAAGGGAAGTATAAAAAAGCCAACTGAGCATAGACAAGCTGGAAAATGTTCCCATTCATATTCAATATTCAAATTCTTATCTGTGTGTATGTGTATACGCATGAGTGCTCAGTGATCGCAGCGTACCGATTGCTGCTTGAAGTACTGTAGATTGCTGGCTTTGACATTTTCCCATTGTGCATGGTGGTGCAGCAGGCAATAATTGAATATCAGGTGCATAAGCTGCTCTTTAATTTGACATGTGTGCTTGAGGCAATAAACACATGTGGTGCAGCGGGGTCTGCATAATTGCAGAGGAATAAAATATCATATCAAGAGTGAGAGGATCATTGTATCTGGTACCCGATGACAGCTCGTTTGATCATTACGCCAAGGCTAAAGAGGTTGGCTAATTAGTTGTCATTAAAACTCACCCTCTAATCAGGGCCCGCTCTTGCATAAAAAATGTCCCTATCGCATGATAAGCGAACAATGCCCTTAAACCTATCAGGCCAATCTCAATACTTACAGCGATATGCAATGGGTATACTGAAGCACTGGGACATAGATACGACTTTGTTCTTCTGTGTTTTTGCAAAGTTAGGATTAGATGAGCTAGTGTTGTTGTCATAAGCGATGTGGTTGCTTACCAGCACTTAAAAGGAGAATGCCTGATCTAAAATCTTGAAGCATATTTCCAAATTTCTTTTGAGCTAAGTGAGCTGTGGGAGAAATGGTTTTACTCATACACTACTTGTATCATTCCCCAGATCCTAAAATAATCAGCAACAGTAACATGTGGGCTGATGCACTAAGCAGAATAGAGGAGAAGTGGGAATGACTTCTTCAGACAACACCCTGGTGAGAAGACCCCTGATGTCTCACAAACCATGGGTGCCTCTTGCCATGACTTTCAAAGATGGCAGAAAGTGCTCCAGTGAGAGACCCATGCATTATTAGCTGACAGCCCCATATAAATAATAAGGCACATAATGCCAAGTGTGAGTGCTTGTGTCTCCACAAGGACGCTCAACAGGTGCACCTCTCGTTGCTGCATTTCCATTTTGTTCAACAAAGAGCCTGCCTGTGCGAATGACTTCTGTCTGAAAGCTTTGCCTGATCATTCTTTTATGTGCCACTTCCCAGAATGCACAACATTCACAGGACCTCATGATAATAGGCTCGTCGGGACACAGAGAACGGAGCGAGACGCTTGTCAGAGTGGATACATCCGCGCCTGACCCGAGGGAGATGTTTCAGGGCACGACACATCAGTTACAGGACACAGAGAGACCCTCCCTCCCCCCTCCTCCATTCTCGCAGGCTAATGGTTGTCAAGTTAGAGAGGGCCTGTGCTCTTGTCTGGACCAGGCCTGTTGTCATGTGAAATCCATTAGAGGTCGCAAGTACACAGGATGGACGGTCGATTGATAAGGCAGGAGGAGAAGTGAGGCAGAAGCAGGGGAAGAAAAGAAGCTTTTTATCTCCCGACTGTACTGTACTCTCCATAAGGACTTGTTAAAGCAAACTGAAGTAGAGTGGAAAATTGATGGAGATGTCTTACATTATTATTGTACTTCTGAGCCATGGGTTGTAAGTTTTTATTCTGAAATGGCAAGAAATTTGAAAATAGTCTCTTGTGTAATCCAAAACATGTCAAATAGATTTTCTCTAGCTGTCCGTAAAGATACAAGATATAAGGTTGTGTCTGAGTTTGGTAAAACGTCCTCAAAAATGGTCATGGATTGATGTTACTTCCCAAACCAGCCAATGAAAGAATTTCAGGCCATTACTATCAACAATGGCTGCCCAAATACTATACTCAAATACAGTTTTCCCTTAATTTACTGATAATCTGTTCATCATTTAACTTTAACGTTTACTCTTTTTCAATCATTGCCTATGTCTTGAAAAGTTTCAAAATGTCTTACAAATCTTATTTCTCAAGACTTGACAGTGCTATAAACTATGGAAGATGGTTTAGCTTCAGTGACAGCACACTGAGTCATACTGTGGGTTTCTTAATTAGATTAATTCACAGGCAATTTACTGGGGAGCCACTGGATAGTGAAGAGAACCAATCCATGTGCTATTCATTTTCTGCTGCTTTTTTCATTTATTATACTTTTGCATGAGGGATGCTCTGAACACCCATCTTTCTGACAAATCAGTCAAAACAGCAGCATCATTTTCTCTTTTCTTTTCAGCTCCGAGCACATTAAGTAGGTTTAAGTGTCATTAAGTGTCAAACATGTCATTAATAATCAATCTAGCATTCTATTTTTCATGCCTGTTTCACTTCATATATGAATGATAATTAGTATCTTTCAACTGTAACACAAATGCTCAAGGCGGTACAAAGCCTCATATTTAAAAAAACAAAAACAGATATTGATAAAGTTTATCTTCTGTCTTTACTTATAATTATATAATAAGATGGAAGCGATACATACTGTACATAATGTCACATAATGCCTTCATTTAAGTTTCATATTTAATTTATATACAAATTATTTTTCAGTCGTTTGGGCCCTAAACCTTTACTGTATAGTTTTTTTTGATAGTTTTCATCAGCAGCATGTTTAATGGTGATCTCGGCTCAAATATGATGGTTAATCACATATAAAAAATCAGCATATTATTGAAAATGTGGGCCTTATTTTTTGTTTTTTTACCAATGTCTTTACATACATTACTCACTCACACAAACCCTCATCAGCTCCCGAAAACATTAATAGCTGGTTAGTACTTGTTTTGAATTGTTGTTGTGAGGTGACCCTTTTACAATTGGGGTGAAGGTTTGTGTGTGTGTGTGTGTGTGTGTGTGTGTGTGGAGATTTGTGTGTATCTGTGTGTGAGAACTGAGCTGTGAACAGTAAAGGTAAATATAGTTGATGGTTTTCATGCTTTAATAAGTCATTTTTATTGTCGACGTCCATTTTTGCTCACACATGTGATGAAGATAGTGGTTTCAGAGTATTGTCTGAAACTGGTGCTTTCCTGCAGTCTTTTGAAGGATGCTACCGAGCTGCCTATGATAATTAGAGAGCTATGACCTTCTCATTAGAGCCAGGATGCTGCTCGTTCTCTCTAGCCCTCCCTTCTAGCGTCATGCAGCCTGCCATAGGACAATCAGTATATCAAAGCAAAAATATTTATTAAAGCCAAAATTACAAAAACACACAGCACAACCTTTGAATTACAGACCCTAATATATGCAGAGTCAAATGAATAGTTGTGCTTAACCCCCCTCAGACCCTTCCCATCCTGCTCACTTTTAGCTTAAATTTTTCATTACAAATTTCCAGGGCTTCAAAGGAGCATCTCAGAGCTAATCCGTTTCTTCTCCTCTGACAAAGACTAAGACCTGTTTAAAATTGTCCCCTTTGTTTGGACCTGCTTTCCTCCCTGTCTTTAACATCTAAATGTCAGAAATTCTGGATTAAATAGAGTGGCACTCATTTGGCGAGGCTGGCAGGAGAGAATAAGAGGGGATAAGAGCTGAGAGTATGGCAGAGGGTGTTTAAAAGCCCTTTAATTAATCTACCACATTGATTTTGTTTTATGTCTGATGTATTGTATGAGTAATTTTAGCATCTTGATGTTCTCCAAAAAACATTTAACACTTTTAAACTCCTGAGAGCACATTCACAGGTTTAGAACAATGGCCTTGTTGTGTGTCTGTGTTGTTTGTTTGCGTGAATTAAATTAAAGTAAAGCAAGACAGGTATTTTTTTATTTTAATTTTAACAGAAGATTGGGATAAACAATGTGGTAAACCATGCCAAAATTTTAACAAGTGTTGTCATGTGAGGTCTCAGTAGGAAGAGAAGGGCTGAGTTGTGAGTATAGATGCAAGGGATGGAAAGACCTCTGCATAAGCCACATGTCTTGATGGGGCTGAGAGATGTTTTGACTTAATCAACAGACATTGTTGATGTGTGCAACATTGTGATATGAGAGGTTATTTTCATTTTTTTAATCACTTCTGTCTTTTATTCCTGCCTAGACCCACTGTCACAGAAGACTTTTTCATGTGCCGCAGCCATTTTAGCATGTTGTTTCTGGATCTAGCTGTAAGAGGGTAAAAGCAGGAACCTGTACACGATCTCTTAAACATTTTAAACCGTTGGATATATATCCCAGAGCTCTTCACATGGGCGACGCAATACACAGTTCTGCTGTCGGGATTTACGCTATTCCGCTTATCGACAGTTCATGGCAGTAACGCGTAAAGAAATGCAGCAATGCTCCAATAAAGGCAGTAAAGAAGAAGACTGCTTGCTAGAAAACACGCCTTTAAACAATGCTGAAATTAAAATATTAAACAAAATCAGGCCTCAATGATTATTTTGCTCAGAAACACTGTATGTAAACAACTCCATAGTGCACCTTTTAAACAAGTGAGTGGTGCGCTACCCAGGTGTAACTGCCCCCTGCTGGAAGAGGAGTGTCACTGGATTATATCGGTCCACTCCGATGAAGCTCTGACAGATATTTTGAAAATTTCTGCCCTCAAATCTTATAAATCCATTGAAATTCAAAATGATGTCATGAAAAAGCAATGAGACAAAAATAACAGTATCTTTATCATATGCTAATAGCAACTTTTAATATTGAGCAATTCTGAAAACTCTCAAGGTTTTTGTAAGATGGCCTATTTATTAAATCATTTTCTTTTTGCCGGTTGTGGAAAATCATATCACACACCACAATTTCTGTGTGAACACTACTAAAATGTAGATATTGCTCAACCCTACATCCTGATACATTTTATCGGGACTCAGCTCACTGCTATACTGCAAGAGAAATCGAAATGTACCAGTGGTAGAGTAAATGGCATTTATTGGGTTTATTCTTCACCTTGTTCAGAGGTCATTATTTAAATACTGATAATCACAGTGTCCACATTGTGTTGATAATTGGAAAGCTGTGAAAAAGTGCCAATATAAATGTGTACTAATGACATGATAAAAAAGACAATTTCCCAGCTTAATACATCACCCATATTGTGGCTACATGTGTTGATTGGAAATGACATGAGGTTAAAATCACTTATTGAATCTAATCAGAGCATAACTGATGGTCATTATGGAAAAGAGGGGATTTCATGAGTTGTTTTGGACACTGTGTTAGTTGATGGTATGAGCGTGTAATCTTCATCCTCAGGTCCTATGAACCAGTGGTGGTGTGACAGACACATGCCAGAGCTGACACACAACATTCTGTATTGAGAGTGAGGACTCAGAGAGGCTGTGCCACCCAAACCAAGTCATTAGGCTCCTCGGCACCTGCACAGTTTCCTCCTACGTAAAGAGCTGTATAAATTAATCACACACAGCCTTATGCACTTTGATGCAATTTATAATGCACATTAATGAGGGCTGACAGCTGTAACTAAAAGGCAGAATGATCACTTACAATTCAGATAAAAATCACAGTGCAATAACAAAAGTCATTTGCATGACTTTTTTTCCTGTCATCCTCTATTTTCATCTTTATCCAGCTTTGATTCCTGCTGTTATATCAGAGGCCGAATGAATGTGAAAAGACTAAATGATCTGCAAATTGATGCAACACTTAGCCGGTGTCTCACTCCAGAGTATGAGCTCTAATTGTATATTGTGTGAAGGTATGGCATTTATTGGCTTTTCTCCACACCTCATTTCAATCTCAATGTCTTATCAGACGCTTTTGTTAAGTCACTGCTTGTTGACGGGCCTTACTAATTACATTCCTTTTCCATATGTTTCCTTTACACTGGCAACTTTTCTTTTGTTTTGCTATATTCCCCATGCTAAATCAAAGTGGAAATAAATGTACAACCAAACATTGTGCTCACATGAAAACATCACAAGGAAACCATTTGAGCTGACCTTCAGAGGTGCTAATTAAATTTTGGGCGTGTGGCGATGGTATAACTGATTTCATTCTTCATTATGGCCTGTAATGACATTTCTCAGCTGTCAGAAGCATTGCAGGGGGCTCGCTTGTGAGGTTTGGGATGAATTAACCATTATACCATCATAGAGACAGCGTAACCATAAAGGGGGTGGGGTGGGGGGGGGTCTCAGAGTTGAGAATTCAGAGACTGAAGCTGAACGTTTACTGCAAAAACACATTTAGCTTGCTAAAAGTGGATACAGTATGTCTTCTGCCATTCAGCTTCTTACTGTATAACAACAGGACATATGACCTTCCTCAATGCAGAGCAAACCCATATGTCTCTGCCCCAATAAAAGGCTTTAACAGGATTCTAAAGATTTAATTAAGATGTCTGTATGCGTAGGTCAGCTGCAGTGCAGAATCTGGAGTGGAAGATATACAGTAACACTACAAAGAGCCCAGCTGGATCTGTGAGGGCATGCACAGACAAGAGGGATGTCCCAGCCTCTGATTTACACACATAGCCTTGTTGTAAAAGCAATGGCATTTTAAATACCGGTTCATTTGCACACAGTAAGCAAAGCTTGCATTAGTGTTGGACTGGAGGAGCGGAGAAAAGCCCAAGTCACCACTCGTCACCTGGTCATTAGTAGCTGAACAGCCATACTGTCTAATAATTAAATTGCTAAGATAATTCAAGTGTCACCAGTTGAATGTGTGGCTTGATGTGTGCAGTACAAAAGGATGTCTGGTGATATAGGATGAGGTACAGTACATTATAATGGAGCACAGACAACTGACAATGTTATTGTTTATATTAACAGAATAGACAGCTGCAGTCTGTATAGTTTAATATATGTTTAAATAGAGTATAAGTCAATATTAGATTAGTTTACACTGCCCAGTGATTAATTATTTACAGTAGCTAATGTCTAAATGATGCAGCTTACTTTGATTATATTCTGTACATGGAGCTGCATTCTTTCCAATTATCTAAGGAGAATAGTAGGTATTCATGTTTTCTAAACAACTGAATAAATAAGCAAATAAAAAGATATGTACAACAGAGTAAGTTGAGTAAATTGTAATATGACCTAAGTCCACAATGTCTTCTTAAATTAAATGAACCAATGATAAGGGAAAACAAAGATTAAAAACTGTAAAATAAGAATAGGAATTGTCTGGCTTTTCTCATGTCATCATCCGGTGTTCGGAGGGACTTTGTGTGTTTCACAACAGATGAGATCTGAAGGGCCACTCATCTGCAGAGAGAGTGGAAGATAGGTCGATGGGATGTGGTCTGAGAAAAGGAAGGGTGACTGACACAGTTAAATGGTTCATTCCCTGGAGGGTGGCTGTAGATCTTGTTATTTCTATTTCGCGCCACTCCTCTCTATCTCTCTATCTGTCTGTTGGTCTATCTTTTTTTTTTTTTGGATTGTACAGAGGACCTGATCCCACAATGTCCAGTAAAAAGCAGTCTGCCACGGTTCTCTCTGACAGACAGGATTCAGTTAAAAGTCAGAGTTCACAAGACTCATCCATTAGATCTCGCGGTAGCCAAGAAAAAAAGACAAGCTAACATCAAACTTCAAACCACATTGATTTGGATGGAAATTGTGCTGGTGGTAAGGGACATTCTTTCACTCAGTTTAAAAGGAAAGTAACATCCTCTGATATTGAGCATTATCTCAAACAAAGTTAAACATAAACTCAAATCACAATAGATTTGCAAGTAGTTCCTATATTTTTCCACATATCCGTGTAGTAAAGTGCTCAGTTTTCTAGTTTCTCTGTATGTGTTTGCATCTGTTTTCACACACTGGGTTGCTTTTTGAGTGTGAAACAAGAGGAAGGAAGTTCCTCAATCACTAAAAGTGGGACATTTTATTTAGTTTTACTGATTTACTTTTGACAAAAGTGACTTCTTTAAACTGGTGCAAGTGGAGACTGCACTGATAGCAAAGAGCAAGTGCAATGCCAAGCTTAACCAGCAGCAGCAACAGTGTGAATGTGCAGCAAGATGGAAAATGAACATTAAATGTCCTAACGTATTGTAAAAGTTTAATTGTCTAAGGTCTTATATCAACTGATGGAGTACTTTCCCTGCACAGCCAACCTGGTGGGCTGCCTCAATTTTCTTCTATTGGTGTAAGGGTGCATACAATGATAAATATATGAAAGCTAATCAAGAGATACTCTGTGCTCATGTTTCAGATTACATTGCACACCAAGAGCATTCTTACAGCAGTACTTCTGCTTGAATACGCTAACATGCTAGGGACTCTAATGGCAATGGTGGAACTTCATTGAGAATGGGGGTGGGTTTCTGGGTCATGGGGACCTCATGTCCTCCTTAATACTACTCCATATGAGGCCAACCAAGTGAACCACCAGTGTCTTTGTTAAATATTCATCCCCTGTCAATAATTAAATGCTCATTATTTGAACCTGAAGAGTGCTGTGATTCCAAATTTAATGTGCTTCTAATGCATGGGGTGATAAGGCACGCCTAATAGCTAGGCTGCATGATGAAAGGTAGATGCGTACAGTCATACCCATTCTTTCTCTGTTGAACAGGTAAAAAGAATCCATGTTTCAAATAAAAAATTTACAACCGTTGTCCAGACTTTTGTGAAGAACATCTGAGGTTTTGCATTCTATGACTGTACATGATTTTGAACAAATGTCAGAGAAAAGAAGCTTGTTATCTCAGGCCCTTTTAAATTGAATCCTCTCTGAAAGCAAGATACTTTTCAGGAGATCTGTTATTGGAATTGCCATAGCACAATCAACCACCCACACAGGAAATAATGACACATGAGCCAATTTAGGTGATACAGGCAGGGCATGAATACACAAATATACAATAAATATGCAAACAACACGATCTGTTACCCATAGGGTTGGGGGCTCACATGATAATACAAGTATTGTCCTGCAGCTATGTAGCACACTCAACCAGCAGTGCTATCAATTAACTCTAGGAGGAAGTCAGTGCATCAACAATCTCTTGCCTCTTTCTTAAAACTTTAAAGAATTTTTAAATACATAATCATTTCCTTCTTTGATGTCAGGCATTTTTCATTGTTTGTTGTTATTATGATCTGCACTATGAACAACTGAGAATTACCCCAGCTGTTTTTACAAATGTCTGAGTGTGTGTGTGTGTGTGTGCGCGCATGTGTGTTCTCGTATGGCTCAAGGACCTGAATGTGATGTAAACACACAGGCAGCTTGTAGTCTCCATTGTTATTATCCTGTTTGTATAATTAGCCTTATAAATTGCTCACATCAAAGGCGCTGTCCCTAGAAATACTTCCTATGCATCTGTTCAAGTAAAGGAGAACGGAGTGGAGAGGGGCTGCTCTGGTACAATTGTTGAAATGGGGATAACGGCGCACACTGTTTGACAGTCTCTCCTCGAAGGCATTCATGGTGTTGCACTTGATTGTTCACACAAAAAGCCACAGAAGTAGCTGTGTGAAGAAAGAAAAAGAGACTGAGAGAGAATTTAAAATGCTGCATACTGTAGTCTCTCACCTTTGCACAGCTGGCCAATCACTGCGTGAAGTGGGTGTAATTGTTGGATTGTAGTTTGGGAAAGATACAAAAAAAATGTCAGACGCAGTCGCCTCACATCTGACATTGGAAAGGTGTGGGGACGGGGGGGTTTCAGACACTGTTCGTCATTCGGTTGAAGCATAATGGCGCCTTTAACCAGATCATGTTAGTAACTACAGTGTGTACAAATGATCACTTCATAAACTGATTATACTTTGAACGTTTTTGAATGTTGAAGTGTTTCAAAATCACTGCTTGCAATTCTGTCTAAAGTAGGCAACTCACCGCAGATCACGACAGGAAGGAACATTTTTCCCATCTCGTTCTACCCTTTTCCCTTTCCACACAGTGACAACACTGTGAATATTGCAGTGCCTTCAGATTAATTCCTCTCTCTTGGTTAAAAAATATCTACAGTACATCTAATGACCTTTATGACTTAGTAAGTGTACGGACGGAAAAGTGCTGGAGAGTACAGTATGTGCTGATTCTGCTGCACTCTGAGACGCTGGCGTGAACAATGATGCCTTGGCAGCTGGAAGTGATGAGAGACAGAAAGTGTCAGAGGGGGTTTGCACAAATTTGATTGACAGTACCAAAGCTGCCTCTGCCATCAATTTAATGGCAATTATTATTTAATGTATATTACTTAAAAGCATATGCAAAATTAAGACTTGGTCACAAAAACACATTTTATATGGTATTTAAAGAATAATATGCATAATATATTGCTTGTTAATATTTATGGCAAAGAAGTTCAAGCATTTCTTGTCTTGAGCTAGTCCTCTGCTGAAAGCTTTGACTCTCAATTAATAACTAAGAAAGTAAGAAAAGGAAGAAGCAGCACAAAACTGGAAGCTTTTTGCACAGAGGAGAAAAACCTGCCAAGGGGAATTTATCTCAGATTCAGATTCACTTATGTGTAAGAACAAGAAACTGGCCTCCTTCAGGGTATAATCCAATAAAGAAAAAATCTTTTGTCAAGATAGATTTGAAAAGAGAGATTATTTGCTAAATAAATGTTGAATTGAATCTAGCAGAACCTTATCGTTTTGATGGAAATACAAGTCTGCATTTGTATTTGTGTGAAAAAGAAACTTGATTAAACGTACAGTACCGAAAGAGAGACTGTATTCGTGTGTTAAGAATATGGTCTCTCTTAATTTATTCTTTCCAGTTTGAAGATAAGGTTTTACAGGTGTAGAATCTGGATGTGGCCTTCACAGGGCACCACTTGGCCATCACTTGGTTGGTGTATCAAACAAATTAGAGACACACAAAACTAAATTAACATATGTGTGGTTCCCTTAAAGGTGCTTCAAAAACTGTGTGAAATTATAAATGAGTTATTCCTAACCTGAGAGAAAGAACTCAATCAAGTACAACCGTGTTTTTAATACATGTCAAAATAATTCATGATCATTTTCTTTGATAGTAATGAAAGTAATAGTAATGGAGATTAGCATCTTCTTCTTCTGTTTCTACCCACTAACACTTTAAAACCCCTTTGTGTAGGATTTAAATGTCTGATTTTGGAGACTCCTGGTGGTAATAGCAAAAAGGCAGCGTGGCAGACAGAAATGCATTCTCCCAACCCCCCCACTACCACAGATCTGACATGGTGACAGAGAGCATAAATGGGACGAAAGTAACACACAGACTGCACCAATTTTGCAGTTACATAGGTCTCATTTTTCTACAAACAAAAAACGATATAATCACACATAAAATCTACACATAGGGCCTTAAAAGTCAATGGGTCTTAAGTGTGTCACTCTCATCTCTGTATCTGGTGCAAAAATGGCCCCAAGAGGACTTTCCACATTAGAAATGCCGCAGGAGACAATAGAATTCAACTGGCTACTGGCTGGTTAACATTTTTCTGCTCTCTGTCTCATATCTCTTTGTTCTATTACTGCCAAGATTAGGATTCTGGAGAGCGTGATTGACACTTGGATGGGGGTTTGACAGCCTGTCATCACTCACACTGAAACCCTGTGTTAATATAATTAAATTATAAATGAGTGCATGAATATTATATCAGTATGGGAAAGCTATCAGGGAATTCAGTGTTGCCTTCCAACATCAACAGTTCTACCATTTTAGTCACCCCTGCTCGTCTTCATCCACTGCTAAAACCCAATGCAAGGGAATTCCAGTAATGCGAATGTGAGTCGACCTCTACGTCCTCATAAAGTCTCATGCAGGATGGAGGTCACTGTAAAGGACCACAAGGACCATGGAGAAAACCAATTTAGGAGAGAGACAACAGGGACTAAGGTTATAAGATAAAATAAATCTGCTTAGTTTATTTTTTGGCAAGCCCCTGAGGGAGAGAGACCATGAACTGACAGGCCCTATGTAATTCTTGTCAGAGGAAAACTTTGTATACAGACAGTCTCAGCAACATGTTATTAAAAAGATGAGCATGGCCGTGGAAAATAAATAAATAAATAAAGAAAAAATACTGATTAAATTTTAAGCAGCTGGCGGGCCGATAGTTTGCCCGAGGCATATTTGTCAGTTTCAAAGGGTGTTTTTATTAATTTTGTATTTTGCATTTTGTTAGTGGAAAGAACTTACTCCACCGGGAGCGCCACAAGCTATAGCCAGCAGAGCCTATAGCGGGTAGAAAGGAGACGCAGAGCATGCCAAGCAGATCCTGCACACTTAGAGAAAGAAATCAGCTCTAGATCACCAGCGTAAGCCACAGATCCCCCCCCCCCCACCCAAAACACACACAGACATGTTCACATAGAAGTAATGTATGCACTATGTACACACATACAAATCTTTATGTAAAAGACACTGCATTTTTATTGTACATAACAAACTTCATCTACCAGTTAGCTGTTGGATTAGATTGAAATTGTTCAGTCTGTATCCTATTGTATACATTCACCTCCTTTGAACCATTAGCTCTACACTGCAATAGTAATGCTGCTGCTTAATTTCCCTGTCTTTTGTATGAATCATCAACTAGTGAAGATGCTGACTTTTTGCCTGGGATCTGTAGGCTGTAGCCTCAGTATGTTTTTTTTTTTTTTTGTATCTTTGCAGTGCTGAGTTAGCATGATATGTAGCTCAGGGCCACCACTGACCTTTGAGGGGCCCTAGGCAGAAATTTAATTTGAGTAGTGTAATTAGTAACTCTTAACTCATAGGAAAGTCACTTATTATTAGAACCACTGATCAGTTTCTCTCTCTTTTAATGATACAGGCTACATGAATAAACATGTGCGACCATGCCTTATTCAATGCTCATTATGTCACACTTTGATAAAAACGTGTGATTTTAGGCTATAGAAATGAACTTGACTTGACACTGTCGCAGTAGCGCATGGATGGATATTTACATGCTGACATAAAGCAGGGTTAGCTGAACACTTTGATGTATGATAAATGTACTGTATATTTTGTTAAACTTAACATAAGCACAGTCTAGACAGACAGACAGACTTTCCTACTATCTGTCAGCTCAGTGTCAGCACGGTGCTCTGATGTACTGACCTGAAACCAGCGTTTACAACCGGGGCTGACGATACTCTGAGCTGAGCTCTGTGGCTGTCAGCACCGTCTGAAAGCAATACACCTTTTGGCTTTGCTGGACGATGACCTCTGATAGAGCAGATTGCAGATTAGTCATAAATTAATTGGTCAGGTGTGTTAAGTTATTAATTGCAATAATTGAATGCTATTTTTGATTTTTTTGTTACTTTTATTGTCTATATTTTTTGTGCAGAAAATCTGCATTGCATGCCATCCATCCGTTTTACCATCCATCTGAGGTCACCTCCCAGTTGGATGTGCCTGGAATACTTCCGCTGGGAGGCTTTTGTCTGCTGGACAGAAGACACCATGTTGTATTGTTTTATATTAGCAGAAAATAGGCTGAAGGCCTATACCTTGATATTAGCTGTAGTATTAAATTAAATCCACGTATATTATAGTACCAAGATAGTGTTTTTAAGCAGATGACTGCCCACCCAGAGCCTGGTTCTGCTCGAGGTTTCTGCCTGTTAAAAGGGAGTTTTTCCTTGCCACTGTTGCTTGTGCTGCTCTTGGTGGGAATTGTTGGATCTCTGTACACATAAGGAGTCGGTCTAGACCTGCTCTTTATGACAAAGTGCCCTGAGATAACGTTGTTATGATATGGCGCTATATAAATAAAACTGAATTGAATTGAAACTGAAACAGAAATTTAAATGTATGCCAATGAAAACACAACTTGGGAAATGAAAAAAATGTTAATTTCTACCACATGTAAATTGTCAGGACGAATCATTGTTTTATGTAAATGCATGTGGAAAGCAGGTAGTTCAAATGGAATAATAACAAACCTCAATAAGAGAAACTTGGAATTTCACAAATTCCAGGCAGACGGTATCAAACAGCATCGAACACTGAGCAGCAAAGGCTGCCCTCAGGCTATAATTTGCAGAAGTTTTACCTGCTGCTGGCTGAGACTTGAACGCAAGTGTGAAGACAAAGCTTAGCAAATGTGTGTGAGTGTGTATACATATGTGTGCACAATTCACAACTCTACCCTTGACATTTTTATAGAAAATTGCCAGCATTTGGGTCCGGTAAGCCTCCCAAACCCACCACCAGCTTTAATCATCTTAAAAAAGAAATAGCCGTTGAGGCATTTGATGGCTATTAGCAATGTGTGTTGCATCTTCAAAATAACCTTTCATTCCAAAATACTCATAAAGCATTTGTGTCAAATCAGTCAGACAGAGCAGTTTGAAGTAGCTGCTGCTTTGTTGTGTAAAGGTGAAGGAGTTAATTAGGTGATGGGAAGGTGACTGATGCTATGTATATACAGCACATACGACCGGGAGAGAAGCCAAGTGGGCTGCTAATCATGCCCTCCACCCCCTTACTCCTGCATTAATCTCCAGCCATATGCTTTTGAAGTCTAGGATGTCAGGAGCTCTGTGACATGCACTCAGTTTTATTGGATTTCATGGAGAAAGTATGCTTTGTTTATCATGGTTGATTTTGAATAAATCTCAAATAAAACACTAAATTACATTTAAGTGATGTGTTCAAAGAAGCTCACTCTAAATAAGAAGAAGATAGAGGCTTTCTTGCTCTTTTCTTTTTTCGCTTTAAATGAAGGCTTATCATATACAGTAATGGAGCAGGTTTCACTGTTCATGTTCATTTGAGCACAGGAGATTGAGGAACAGTGACACGCATACAAAAAAACATACACATATTTATAATATAATATAATTTAATATAATATATAATATAGATGTGTTGTTTCTCAGTAGTCATAATGGTTGACTGCTTACAAAAATTCATGTTTTGCAGGTTGCTTCAAGTTTTGCTTACTTTAGTGATTATTAAAATTGCATTCAGTAGGATTTAGTTTTGTTCACATACAGCAATAATGTTCGTACTGCAAAAACTAGAAAATTCCGTTTTTTATTTTATTATCCACATAGAATTGTTTTCTTCTCGAACATATCTTTTTTTCCCTTCTCACCACTATTTATTCAAAAAACCTACAGCCCTGATTCTGCTCTACCACAGCAACTTTTGCCTGGCCTGTTGGGAAGGAGATTATGCACACAGTTGTTGCTAGCTTTATGTTTTGGATGATTATACTTAGGAAGTTTAAAGATGTAGAAATGTGGGAAAAAAAAAAACTTTTGAATTATCTTGAGATTTTTCAGGGAATTACGTGTGTCCTGCAGTGTATGTCCCATGTCATCATCACTATTTTCACTGCATGCACAAGAGAACTGTCTACAGAAGAGGGGGTTGTTATTGTCACTTCCTTACCTCCCACTGAGCTAAAGAGATGAGGTCAGAGACTAGACTCAACCTAAGTAACAAAAATGACTCAAAACAAAAGTGTGCTTATATGCGCAATACTTGGTCAGAGCATCCATGGCTCACAAACATCCAATAAGCAATAATGTGGTTGTTGCTTCAAGTGTCATGATTATGATGGTAATCTGTTTTTTCATTGTTTCATTCTACTTTGAAAAATGTTCCCCATACTATATGTTCTTCCACCTCTCTAGTGTAAAGCACATATCAGCTCTAATATTCAATGTATTGTAGGAAGTATAACTCAACACCTCATTGTTTGTCTTTGAAAATAAGCCCAAACTGTTTGCACTGCTTTCTAAAGTAATAGCTACTGGTCGTTTGCAGAAATTACTTAATTGATCACAGGCTGTGATCCAAATCAAAATCATAGCAAGCAATTAGATCAAACCTTAGAAATATATTATTAATGTCAAAAGAATTACAGGCCTGACACAGTGTGTGTTGTTGATAGATGAATGTGCAGAAGAATGACTTGACTTCAAACACAAATGAGCATTTCCTTCTCATCATCTTCTTTAACAACTGGCTTCAGAACAGAATGAAAATGAGTAAATGGACAATTAGGTGAAGGATACCCATAAAATGAGAAAAAAGCTTTTGACAGTAATTTGCTCTTTTGGAAAGAATCTTTAAAATGTTTTTACAGCGCACTCATAAAAGATCCATGAAACACTTAAAACCCTGTATGAATGAGCAATGACCTTTTTACCTTCCATTTCTTATATTTAACAGAGTTTGTGCACCATCAATTCACAGAACATTCTTGAACTTAACAATTTAGATTTTATTTGTATGTGAGTATATTGTATTGTTATTCTGTTTGAGGGATAAACCATATTGATTAAATATTCCCTCTCTAAATTACACCAATTTACAATTATGTCTAAGTGGATGCCTGAAATGAATATTTACGGTTTTGTACAGAGATCGACTGGAAAATGCAATTGGACGATGCAAACACATTTTCAGCAAGTAAACTTAGTAAGCTTTTATTTTATCTTTGGTGATTCTGAATAATGTCTGCAGTATCTCAGAACCCTAACTGCATGCCATCGCGTTTTATGACATTGGCTTGTTGAGTAAACTGTTGTGAAATAAAGACCACACTGACCATCAATTTAGTGTTGGCTTGTGCTTGTGCACCAGGATCCCTGGGGAAAATAAGGCAGATTTTGAACATGTACCAGTAATACAGAGTTACAAGACCGTGTTTGTCTACTGTGTCTGTCGAGCTCCCCATGCCACCTCTCGTTCTCAGACATAAAATAATCCACAGATGAAGTGCAGAGTTCAGCAGGAAATACAGCATAACAGCATTACGAGTAGCCTGATGGCACCTAACTGCAGTTCCAATGTTGTTGGAGGGCTTACACTTAACAGAGACATTTATTTGATGTGATAGTTCTCGTTCTCATATTTAGACAACAATAAGCCAAGTAGAGAAATCATACAAAAAGCTGATGCTGCAGAACTATCAAAGTTAATATGATACAGTGCATTTTTTTCACTTTCCCTTTTTAGCCCCTCCACCACCTCATACACATTACATTCACAAATGCCTTTAGAGTTGCTTATTTTTTATCATTTATTTCCAGGCCGAGGCTTATTTAAATGTTTTTTTTCCTTCTTGTCTCTGCTTAGGTGGATGGGGGGTGGGGGTCTTGACTTAATTCCATTAACTTTGTATTGCTGCTCAATCTTTGGTGCCCTGAGCATCAGTGCTGTGGCTTGGCTGTCTTTTAGCAGTTCTGCTTCAGCGCTCTTGGATAGAACATGACAGTTACATTAATGTCTCCATGTAAATTGCTGTCTACATGTACGAAACAAGGAAAAGGGAAAAAAAGAAAAAGAAAACATGGAACATTCATTGCCTCATGACAGGAGGAATTACAACAACATTCATTGTGTGGAGCCCCAAATGGCCAAGTCTATTATAGTGTACACTGAGAATCCAACCAGGAAGATGGACAGCAAGAAAAAGCAATGACAGAAAACACTCACATATTGCTTTTAAACCAAGCAGTAGAAAAAATAGGGGTCATGGCTCGTGTTACATACATATATTTTTGTGGGGAAGTATATGTATATGCTTCTCTGAAGCACATGTCCTTTAAAGGTGATGCCCTATGGACTTTTTGATCACTAGTTAGCAATGTTTTGATGAGCAGGTCCCCAAATTGTAATTGGACATGCATGTCACAAGCATGCGGGTAGTTTAGTAGATATTTCTCCTGACAGTAGAAGTCCATACCTTCAATTTCATTGTCAAATAAAATAAAAGCGACAGAAGGCAATAGTGGTGGAGGCAGCAGGAAAAGAAAGCCAGAACATTGAATGGAGAAATCAAAAAGATAATGTGAAGGCATGTACAGTAGATCATGATGTGGATAGAAGTCAAAGCGAGGAATTTATAATAATGCAGAGATTGACATTGTTTTCACTAGACTAGTATATTCAGTTTGCTTGGTTTTAGGACAGATAGACATAACAGCTTATGTGGGTGTATTGTTAAAATGTACACACAATTTTAATTTATAAATTCATTTCGAAAATGCGTTTACTGTGTTTCTTAGACGTTAAAAAGGTCGGTTCACCTGTATTGGGGTGGCACAAGAAATCTGGGACGCAGACATCTCAAAACCTGGGAAAATAAAACCAAAAATATCTCCATGGCTAGATTCCAGTAGCGGTATGGGCGGGGGAAAATACTATTTGCTCTAATGTGGGTGAACTGTCCCTTTTAAGGACCCATACAACATGTTTTGGCTACACTTAAAGTCCACAGTTTATCTTGGTAAACCTAGTATTACAGCAGTATTGGGACTGTTTGGCAGGTGCTCTCAATACTATAGAAAAGGCCCCAGAGGCTGAGTGGAGAGGATTTTGGTATCCATTACTAATGCCACATCAAATGTTTATGTTATGATATAAATTTGCATTGACCTACTTAAGAGGAACACAGAATAAATTATCTAAGTCTACACAATGTCTTACTCATGGTCTCTGTTCTGGCTGCTCTGAGAACATTCCTTATCCTTACCACGACTGGCCAAGTCAAAACTACAGACACACGTGAAAGAGCCACTATGGAAAAAGCAACCACTGCATTTGGTTCACTTAAACTGCAACCAGCACAAAATCAGACTGGTAGTTGAAGCACTACCATCAGCTGTGTGAATGCAGAATATTGTAGTTCCATCCAGTTGCCACTATTTTAATGTTGGGAAAACAATAAAGCAAATTCAATTGACAGGAAAAAATGCCCATAAAGAAATGCGTACAACTTCCTCAAACAACTTTATTTCTTCTTCTCTATCAAGATTTTAAAATCTTGGCACTGAGTAGAACTGAAGCAAGCTGCTCATGTGTATTTCTTATACAGGTCATCATAAGTACATCACAGATTTGTTTTCCGTACATGTTTAATATGTTAAGTGTTTTTAGACAAAGTCACTCCACAGTGAATAATATAATAAAATAATGAAGACCAAATGCACTATTATGTAAAAGGATAAATATCTACGATGGAGCTACTTGTGCAATCTGTAGAGTGTTGTTGTGATCTATGAGATCTAGACAAAGTGAAACAACACAGCGTGTGTGATCTTAGGCTACACAGAGAGACACTGATGGAGACCATGGGCTTTTCTGAAGTGAGGTGGGTATTCTAGACTTGAAAGTACATCTAACACAAAAGTTGCGCTGTCAAGATGACAACACCATGTCCTGAAGACACATCTAAAGATGAGTGTCTCTGCCTCGCCTCTGTTGTACTGGCACATTTTCAGGCTTCTCTGACTTCACAGTAAGCCACATACTGTAGTGAGGTCGGAGTACCTAGGAGCCACTCTCACTTTCTTTATTCTTGGGAAAAGAGAGTGGGCAAGAAGAGTGGGCTGTATTTGATGCAGTATAACATCAACCAAGGAGCAACAATTGTGAATTTCAATTGTTTATGTTGTGCAAAAAAAGCATTTGAGAAGTACCACTTGAGCAATTAATTATTTTGTGAAAAAATCCCGGAGATAAGCACTGTTTATTTATGGATCTGTGAATGAAGAAAATGTGTGCAAAGCTATAATTTATAAAACTAATTCACTTGATGTGGTAGATATATATCTTTGAAGTTTCATAGATTTGTGTCAAACTGTTTTAAGATTAAGGTTACTGATCCTCTTTGCAGGAAAGTTGCCAACCTAGATTTGAAATATAACAGTTTCCGTATGGTGAACGGGAAAGGTGACAAGAATAAGAGATATTTCTATTATTATGCAATTGCTACAGCTTTCCTAAAGGGACCCTAACAATATTCCTTCTAAGCTGCGCTATCCATCATGATAATGAATGGCAGTAACTTATCCTGGGACATAAATCTGGTAAGCCCCAGCAGCACTGTGACACAGCATTTAATTACAACGCATGTCTAATTGAAAGACCCCCGGAAAATAGTGGGATGTCTGTATGGCTGTAGCAGGGTTAAAAAACGTAATTAATTATGAGGCACCTCCCTCCCTCTTTATTCTGAGTCACTGGCGTCCCTGCCTCAGTGAGCTGATGACATTTTCAGCCTCCCTTTCATCCTTCAGAGAAATGAATGACGTGGCAAGAGCGTTATCAAATGAGCTGTAGAGCCAGCCAGTGAATATGTCATTGAGTGTGACTGCTCCCTGAGTGAATTGTGATTTATCTGTATGGCTCCCTCGTCATGTTAACTGACTTGCTACCCGGCACCCCTCACCCCCCACCCTGTAGTTGACAGGCTCAGTAGATCATTTGGGGGATCTCTACCTGGGGTGCTGGCTAATGTAGTCAGGGACTCTCCTGAATAACAGTACCCCTGCGTTTGACCTCAGATGCCCCTCACTACATGGATCTGTTTCCATTCATTGCTTCACATCCCCTAATCAATAATATATGGCACTCCCACTCTTACATGCAGGGCTAATGTTCTCTTCAGTATGCTTTTGTGAGTGGGGGGAGCTTCGAAACAATACAACATGTCTGCATGGTAGATTATAGTAAATTAACGTATTTGACTAGGAACGAGGAATTATTGAATTAATAAAATTGGTCTCTAACCTTTTTTCATCCACAAAACTATTACAAAACAAACACAGACTTAAATAACTTTCACACCAAGAGCTGACTCTCTTTACTGACCCTACGAGTTAAAAGGGAAACAAAATGGGCAGTAAAATGTGGCAGTAACTATCAAAGTTTTGGGAGAATTTTAGTTTGAATGAGGCTGGGAAGCTACACTAGCGATTAGCACAGCCACCTACTTAAGTAATAGCGCAAGCTGCAAGGATCACTATCTATCATTGGAGTACCAGTTTTAAACAGCATTCTCTACTGTTTATTGCAACTGTAAATACTGATAATAAATGTTATGAAATGTTATGTTTTGTTTTTGTACAAGTAAAACAGAAATCAAGTTAATGTCCATATTTACTCTTGTTTAAGTAGTCTTCACTGATTATTAGATTAACTCTCAGAATAACTGGTAAAAAACTAGATTATGAAAATAAGTGATGGTTACAGCCCTGCTCCTGACATTATCCTGAGTAAAGCTTTTGTCAAAAATAGGATTTTGAAAACTTACAGAAACTTCTGAGAAACTTGCATCAAGGACAGCTTGGAGTTGTTGACAAGGCACTTCCTGATCGTGTACAAAAAAAGATGCACTTTAAAGTTGTTTATGTCTGAATCAAGTTTGTGTGAATAAGTAATGCGTTCATCAGCCTTCCAAAATGCTCCCAGTGCCTCTGTTTGGCAGAGACAGCGCTTACATGTACATCAAGCAAAGGGTTGTGGGTAGTAGGGTAACACAGGGACAAGTGAAGGGACCATGGAAAACTGTCTTAACTGAAAAAGGTAATGCAGTTTCCCAAATAATCCTTTTATCAGATCCATACATTTGTCATCCACACTCGCGTCCATGCCCTGCCCCACCTGAGCTTGATGAGTGAATGCCTGAACCTGGAGCACAGTGTTGAAAGGCTGCCAGCAGACACTCAGCGCCAAATCAAAAGCTTCACTGTGGAATCAAAAGACTTCAGTCTTTCTCTGCATAAACATGAGAGCAATGGAGGTGGTGGGCTGCGCTGAATGTGAGCCAGTTCTGACATCCCCCAGTGGTTCCTGCACACTAACTGTGTTGTTGTATACTCTTCAGCCTTTGCCTGTCAAATTAAATGTCTTTTTAAACCAAGTAAAATTGTTGACAAAAACTGTTTTGTCCTTTATCCCTCACACCACCTAAATAGGACATATTGTTGCAATATTGTTTGCTCAAAACTTCAATTTTGACTTCATAATGTTAAATCTCCTTCATTAACTGACTGACTTTCCAGAATATTTTTTGAAATTGGCCAAAGATAGAAAGAAATGTATTTTCCAGTATGGCAGGGTGCTAAGGAAGAAGAGACTCAGTGTGAACATGTAATGTCCTTAGGAGTATCAGAATTGAACTAGTGATTATTCACAAATTATACATTTACTTGGGATATTTGCATCTGAAAGTACTCTCCACATGATGTAGTTCCACAGTGCAAAGCACACTTTTAAAAGGTTGGAATCTAAATTTCACTTTCAGACATCGACCTTCACAGTGGTCAGGTAAAGATGCGTAAATACTAAAATTGTTCCTATATTCATATTCACACATCTGCAATCCAATTTGTACAGTTTAGTCCAGTTTCACGGGGGGAGTTAATGTCATAATGTAGGGAGACAATGTCCTCTTTATTACATCACTTCATTGTCTTTCAGTGGCAAGAAGACCATCCTCCCCTGTCCTAGTGTGCCTTCTGTAGGCCTGTAAAGCTTTATTTTTCAAACATGTTGGATGAAAGAGGAGGATAAGAGCATACAGCATGGGACATTAACATCTTATTAGAATAATGGCCATCAAGAGAACATATGGTCCCCGTGTTGCTATTCACAGTAGTATACAGACTTTCGTATTAGCTCTAGCTCTGTCTCCGGTAAATGTCATGCAAAGAGACAGGCCATTTACATTTTTGATAAAATGATCCTGCATTTTTTATTTGTCTTTGAAATTAAAGACTTCTTTAATCATTGTGGATGGAAGGGGACTTAGCCGACGTACTCATGTGTTTCTGATTGCATTAGAACTGATGTGGCGTGGCATGATGGATATTTAATAGTTGTGCTGTCCTTCTGTATCATGTCAGGATTTTGACACACACAGATGCTCTGGAGCTCTCCACCCCATACAGAATTGCTTTAATTATTAGGCCTATCATCTTGGCTTTGAGATGAGAGGAGGGGTGAGGAGAGGAGCGGAGAGGGGAGGGTGAGAGAGTAGACGTATAGACAAGCGAGAGAAGGCCATACGAGACAAGTCAAAGGTTGTTGTCAAAGTTTCTAAATGAGTTTATCAGACATTTCTGCATGGTGATGTGGTATCAAACTGACATGCCATATCCTGTTTGTCTGCTGTACTTTCTTCTCCACAGGCCTCGTAGTGGGGCCTAATTGCTGTGTATATCTACAGAGGCTGCGAAGAGCCCACGGCAGCCCTGTAGTGCCCCAGGCAGTGTGCTGATCAGACCTCTCCCTCTGCTGCGCTAAACTGTCATCTTCTACAGCTATGTGTTTTTATATTGCAGCATAAAACTGATTTTACCTGATTAAAAAGATCAAATGTTGGCCATGCCAATATGAGTAACTCAAAAGAAACACCACAATTGCGTCACCAGTACCACAGAGACATTCATCAGTGTACGGGAGCTGGCAAGTCTATTCTTGCTAATCCAGAGCTATAATGAAGGAACATAAAACGGCCATACAAATTTTCCTAGAATACTTTTTATGGAAATAAAGAGAGCCGATGAGAGCAGAGGCCAGAGAGTGATTATGTGAGAGAGAACAGCCACTCTTATGCTGGCACCTCCAGCATGCGGGCCATCTGCATAGAGGGCCTGGAAATGAGGATGACAATGCTAATCACTGCCATGGAGGCCTAACTGGTGTGGATGAATGGCCATCCCAGGCTCTAAACACACTGAGTAGCGCTCATCGCACAATGTTTTTGTCTGGGCATGCCAGGTCCACAAGCCTCCACCAGCCCCGCCCTTTTCCTGTACACACTCCATCACTCAGTGGCAACATGTGTATGGCTTCCTGTCAATTCAGGAAGTCTTGGTTCATGTCCCAGCCACATTAATGGACTAGGCAGAGGATACTTAGTAATTTCCTATTTCCCTATTGAAGCAATTGTTGTTGGCTATTCTCATTCATCATTGCCCCCCAAAAATTAGATCATTATCTGTTTCTTGTTTCTGTATTGGTTGGTTGTTTCTTTCTCATACTTAATCCTTCACTCTAGAAATCTAGCTTTTTGCATCTTTTAAAGGTGTTTTCCTTTGGCCAGTGACTTAAAAACAGCAAGCTCTAGGAGTTATTATGGATGTAGCCTTAACATTTGTCACAAAAAGGGGCTGTGATGTACTGTAGCCTCAGGTCAAATCAAATAATCAAAGCAAGTGAAACTGTCTAGAGGATAAGATCAATCTAGTGAGACATGTATTTTCATGACTGATCAATCAAAAAGCTAAATCAAATAAACAGGGCTTTCAGTTAGAGAAAATGTCTGGTTAATTCCTTTATCCTTAGAAAATGAGAAGAATGAATTGTGAATGACACATTTAAATGAGCAAATAAAAGACTGTGCCAAGACAGTCTTTGGGCACAGGGAGGGTTTAGGAGGGAAGGCCCATAGTCTCAACTTTTCATCCTGATGGTTTCCAGCTGTAGTGTGGGCTTGCTTTTGCGGGTGTCCCCATAAGTGAATGTGAAGAGGGCCAGCTGCCTGGCAGCCGGGTTCTCTTTGCCCCCAGCTTTGGGTAACCAGTAAACCTCTGTGTTCTTATTACACTGAAGGCCCTTTTGAGGTAACCTTGAAGCCTGCTGTTTGGCTCCATTAGCTCGCATACACCAATATACAATGCTGACCAGAAATTACAGGGAATGGTAACAAAAAAATGACATACAAAAATATATTGTAATTCTAATCTTTTAGAAGTTTAGAATTTGAATCGCCATGTTTGGAATTACAACAGCTGTAACAGATGCAATTCCTAAAATACCAATATAGGCTACCTATTGTTAATACATTGTCAATCATGCAATGGAATTGCAGCATGACTATTAACAGGGATAACCATGTCAGTAGGCTTGTCTGTCTAATACTTTGGTCAAAAGCAAGATATTTCTACAACTACTGTTTAGATTGCTATAAAATGTTGTATATATGGATATTTGTGGTCCATAATGGGTGAGTCTCAATGGTTTGGTGGTGGCCTGACCTTTTTTCTAGCACCACCATCAGAACACTAACACTTTGTCCAAGGCAAGGTACATTACATTTTTTTATTAAACAATATTACAGTCTAAATTTATGGTCTCCAAAATGTGATTCCAGATATTTTGGTGACCTCCTGACCTTTTCTCTATCACCACCATCAGGTCAAAATTATAGACAGACATTTAGCACAAATTGTTATGAGCACATTCATACATCCTCACAGCGTGAACTCTTTCCATTTTGGACACGCCATGAACGTTTGGTTTTATATTTTAAGCCCCACTACTGTTAAGGCTCTAAAAATAGCAAAATAATCACTATGCTGTTTGTTCTGTCCAAGACCTTTTGTATTGTGCAGTGTAATAAATAAAACCACCCACCCCCTCTGGATTATAGAAGTTATTAAATATTAAAGTAGTGTAAAAGAAGTTTTAATAGAATAGAAAACATCTTGTTTAAATACAGACACAAGTAATTACCAAAACTTTCTAAAAGTATACACTTAGTTTCAACCTGGACACTTCTTCCAGACTGAGAAGACAGCCTTTACTCTAGATCTTGTTGCAGCGGGTATGCACTGCTGTAGTTCAACTTTCATGTGGGGCATGTCGGAAAGCACTTCATTCTAATGTGCTGTGGTTTTCAAAATCCAATCCCAAGTAAGAAATAAAAGCCCAGACAACTGCATTACTGTCCAACCTGTCAGCTTTGTTGAGTATAAGCGCCATCCTGCCTGCCAGAGCCTTAAAAGCTGAGCTGGCAGAGCTCAAGACTGGAAGTGACAAAAGCAGATAGCTGCAGCTGCGATTTTAGGAGAGGAGAATGGACACTTAAATGCATTTTCATACGTTTACAAGGAGTTCATACTGTTCTCTATGAATCAATAATAAGAAACATGCAGGAGACCTAAGATACAATTATCCACTCTCAAGTACCTCCCTTGTCACTACAATGAGAATTAAAGTCAACATGCTGTCAGGTGTAATGGCATTCATGTTTCCCCTTAGCTCCAGTAGGCCTGTCTCATGGGGCAGAACAAACCAAAGTAGCCTGGAAATAACACATTTCCTATTGCAAAATCATAAACCTCTGCTTGGAAAAATGGAAAATAAGTGTGTTGTAAAAACATCTACTATGACATGATGCAAAACAAATGTCAACATACTGATTAACAATATAATAGGTATAACAACGTCACTCATTTTAGTACTCATTAGCCTTCATTTCTTACTGCATCACTGTTAAGGTTTCACTGGCATTACAGTGACATTTAATTAGATCTAACACCTACTTGGATCACTGAGTTGGTTGTGCCGTAGGTAGTCCCCTCTATCACACACGTCATAATTCATTACCATCTGTCACCTTTATCTTTCACAAAGGATATTGTCACTTTTAAGTCTATTTGACAAGTGCAGCTGTTTCTCAGATTGGCTCTCAGCAGATCGTGGTTCCATGCTTCAGTTGGAAGGCTCAAGTCCCTCAGCATTGCGTTTGGATATTGAGATGTTTCATGCAATTATGAAAACCTCATTGCTCACATAAAACATCCATCAATTCAGTCACAGTCTGTCTTTAGGTTGCGTTGCACTACATCAATGCACTAAGACATTTTTTCTTATTCAATGAGTTGTTTGATCGAAAAAAGAATAGTCAAGAATATCTAAGCAGAGATATCCACAGGGGATGAAGGAGACTTTGTATCTGAGCCACACTGGGATGCATAAATAAATGAGTAAATTGGCTCCAACTGTATAATTGGGATACAATGATATTCCCTTATCCAAACAATTCTCTGTGGAATTCATAGAATCAATACTCATGGATATGGACTTGTTTTGAGCCAGGGATTAAATAGCCATGTTGAATAAATATACCAATTTAAACACAAAAAAAATGTGAGGATAGAAAAAAACTATATATTTAAGTGCTTATCTTAAAAATTAATAAATTTTTACATCTTCCACCATTACATCGGCTTAAGACGGAGTAACTTGACATAGGCCAACAGTGTCCTCAGGCTAATGCTCACAGACACAAAACACTGAATATACAAGAAACAAATGATTGTGTATACATTACACTAATTACATTTTTAATTAGTGACCTGAGTCACCCATGCACCCCATGACTAATATTTTTATTAATGTATTTAAAAATTATTTTTAGAGAAATACACAACTGGCATATAATACCCACCCCACACTGGAAGAAAGCCTTTGGCCACTTGTGGAGGGGAGATTGCTGTAAGTTAGTTGTGCTTTATTTATTCAGGAAATCTCATTGACATCAAGATCTCTTTTGCTAGAGAGACCCGAGAACAAATTACGTACACAAAAGATCACAACAAGATCACAACAATTAATTCATTCAAAACAACTACCACACACACACACACACACACACACACACATGGCCACACTAATTAAAACAGTCAGAAATATTATTAGAAATATAAGCTAGTAAAGGTTTAAAGTCTCTCAGAGAAATGAGCGTCTCTAACTTCAAGCTGTGTTGCAGTTCATTCCAGTAGTAAGGTGCATCGTACTGGAAGTCGGTCTTCCCCAGTTCTGAGTAGTATGAGGAACTTTTCAAGCCAACCTATCCTTAGATCTGGTGTTGTGGTTATTAGCTATGAATTAAACTGAGGATGAAATGAATGAACACATTTCCACCTCCAACAGTAAAGGGCAAACCAACCAAATTGTGGAAATGTGAATGGAGGCCTGCACTGGACTTTACTGTATGCAGCAATTTATCAATTCATTTATTTTTTCCTCTTTCTTTTTTTACATGTTGATCATACACTTAAATTGCCTCATGTGAATTGATTCCAGTGCAGCGCCACAAAAAGCCTGAGCGGAATGGGCCAGCTACAATATGCTTGAAAGATGAGGAACTCACCCCTTTCCAGCCATTTACTGCAAACCTTTTCTACAAAGTGCTCCAAACGGAGCCATTACACGACTGAGGTGAAAATATTTGCTTTTATCACCCATCTATTTGAACACTGGCCACATCCCCAGCCAGCAAAATGCTCAGTGTGTAGCAATTACAGTCTTACTTTGCACGTCATCATTTCCAAATAATTTACCAGCTGCAATTAGCTGACTGTAGTTGTCATCACTGTGCTTTGTGAACTCCTTAGGAGAGGAGTTAATGTATTAAAGAGACTAAAATAAAAGTCTTCATTAAAACGTGTATATATGTACATGCAGTCTATATATGCATCAGTGATGATTGCACACACCAATTGAATATAAAAATGACCTCTGCCTGACAAATTAGAAATAAACCTGTTTGACAGGCCCCGTTTGGTTAGAACAAATGTGAGACATGAAAAATTGTTTGACACACTTTCATAAAAGCAAGTGGCGGCAACCCATCCTTTAGCATGTGGTAATGGCCTCTCGTTGTTAGATTCAATGGAAAAAGCTATTCATACTGTTATGTGATTGAAAAGAAAATTGAATCCTTTTGATGTTATAAATGTGTCTATTACCGCATTTGCACACAAAATTTCTATGGAAATTATAGAGAAAGGAGTGATTCTCTGGAGGAAATGTTTGGGAATGACATATTGCATTCTATTCCTGCCTGAATATCAATATAGTGTATGCGTCCTAGAACAACTTCAAAACTATATGATTTTTCACTGGGCTGAAAGGCTCAAATTACTATACTATATATGTGTGTGTGTGTGTGTGTGTATATATATGTGTATATATGTGTATATATATATATATATATATATATATATAATGAAAAAAGGTTAATGGTTAGATATTTCTTATGTTCTAATGAACAGCCTCTTCAGTTTACTGCTGAAGTTATGAGAAACTTTCTCTCTCTTTTACATGATGAGGTTTAGCTGCTGTTGGAGTTCAAAAAAAGTTCATAAGTGGGATGGGTCAACTCGACGTTTGGTACCTGATAAATGGTTTCAAAATGAAATAATCCTTGAGGGTGAGAAGGTCTGTATGGATATAAGGGAAGCATTTTCGGTTCTGAAATACACAGGAAGATAGAGCCATTGGAAGGGTTATTCAGAAAATATGTTGGTTACAGAGGGCCTTTACAGATGCATTGTGTATTAAGATATAAACAGCATTTTTTTTTTTAATGCAATTTATTTAGGGTATAGGTTTACTGATTATGCCCTTTTTATTATTCATTCACTTCCCCATATTGATATTTTCTTCTGGGTCGGATATTAAACAGGTTAACAGCTCGTTTTTTGATCTTACTGTGGACATGACAGAGGCCTTGTATGTATAATGGCAAAAAAGTAGTTTAGGGCTTCAGTATTGATTAATCTGTTGATTATTTTCCTGATTAATTGATTGATCGTTTTTTCTATGTCATGTCAAAAAGTAAAGGTAAAAATGCCATTGATGCTATGGATAATTTCCCAGAGCCCTAGCTGATATATTAAAATTGCTTGTTTTATCCGACCAACAGTCCAAAACTCAGGTTTTCAATTTACACATGACAAAGTATATAATAAATAATCACATTTTTGCTTGAAAAATGAAACTATAAAATAAAAACAGATAAAAATAAAACTATTTGTTGATCATCAAAATGGTTGCAGATGATATTCTGCTGATTGACTAACCAGTTAATTGACTAATCGTTTCAGCTCTAAAGCAGTCTAATTAAATGTTACTATTCTTACAAAAGAAAAAAATAGACACAAAAATACTGTAATCAAAGCCAAGGATACTTTTTCATGAGCATTTTTAAAAATCAACATTTGTCACGGCTTGCATGTGATAAAGTTTTGAGAAAGGATTGAGTTTTGATTGATCATAGAGCAAGCTAATAAGTATTCAGATGAAGACAAAGACAAAGGTATGAATATCTATTCTCTCTATTGTTTTCTGTTCATATCTAGCTTTGATTATAGTCTATAGACCAATGCTTAATGTTGATGATGTATGTGTTCATCTGCTTCAACGTGTACTGTATGTACAAAAATCTGTAATTAGCACAGCATTTCAAAAATTGCTAAAAGACTTAATTATGGGAAAAACTATTTTTATTTTTAGGAACATTAGGTGAGTGAGCATGACTCAGTGAGGGAAAGCTAATTTCTTACTGTAGCATACAGTATGTCAAGCGATATTCCAAATTCCAGGTTCGCATTCTGACTAATTCAGTAATGTACATTGTAAGTCCCCTCATACAGGGTGGTGAAGCACTGGCATGAACTAGTTCTCAACAGAGTCAAAGAGGTCACCAAAGTTTTTAGCTTTGAAATACTTCTGATAGCAGCTAGAGGTTAGGGATGTATCCTATCCTATCTGAATGTGTACTTAATTTCAAATCAATCGGATGTTAATCTACCATTTTAAGATCTTGCAAATTGATAAGGCTATTGATTTGCTCAGATGTAGATCTAATAATTTGACTCTTTTTACTGTCAATAAGTTGGAGAAACCTTTTTTGAGTGTTTGGTCTAAAGTAATATGTGTCACATGTGGCAAAACTACTGACAAAACACTAAAGAAACTAAAAATGAATCTGTATTCAAGGTAGTACACCTCATAATTTAACCCATCGTTGAACACAAGCTGCTTTCTGATCACTACACCACAACATTATTCAATTGCCTTAATGAGTGCATTTAAAGACTTTTCAGCTATGCTCATATTTGATGTTTCGGGCCTGTTGTAAAACATTTTGAAGTCTCAGCAAATGGTTGTAATAGCTTCCTTTCAAAATGGTGATAATGATTATGGATTTATTCAAATTAAATTAAATCTCAAAGACTGTGATGCAAGTCACTGTGACTAACTCAAGCGCATCAATCATTTTCCTGAAGCTTACAGGAACACTGTCAATTCACTCGGAGGTACTTTTGATGTCAGACACAAAGGAATAATAATAATAATAATTGCTTTAATTCAAAGGTACACTTTAAACTCACAATTTTAATCAAATTTCAATCTAGGATCAAAAGGATATGTTTGCATTATGCTCTGGAGCAATCCAATCCCAGAGTTTGAGGACAGATTTTCCCAGAATGTTTAGTAAATAGAAAAGCAGATGGCAGTTCGTTTTTTAAGATACACAAAGTTTCCACCCCACAGGACATAAAACCAAAACATCATGATTAAAAACAAGTATGTTATATGAGAGGTAGGAAATATAGGCTCTGATTAATCGTTTCAAATTAAAAACATACACCAATTTTGGTCATTTGCTAAATTATTTGATCAAAAGCAGTATGATGCCAAGAGAAAACCTTTCAAGGTTGGACAGAAGTAGACACTGCATTCCATGTATACAGCATAAAAACTGTCACAGGAGTGGTGAGGAAGTCAAGCAAAGTGGTGGATTTTGTTGTTAACGTGATGGATGTGACCTGAGGACAACGGGATATTAATTTGCATGTGATTAGCAAGACTGATTGAGTGGATACAGAAGTGGCATGCTGTGGTGTGTTGTTGCCGTGTCATGAGGTTGTCATCCGGTGTGTGTGTGTGTGTGTGTGTGTGTGTGTGTGTGTGTGTGTGTGTGTGTGTGTGTGTGTATTTGAGTGTCAAACAAGCTCAGTGGCTGCAGGTGTGAAAGTAGCCCAGGCTGTGAACTCCACACACTCCCTCATCCTCTCTCACTTCCTCTCCCTCTCATTTATTTTTCTTTTTCTCTGATTTGGTTTTACACTGCTGCACTCTACTCATTTGCATCTGCTCCTGACACCCTTGTACCAGTCACAAGCAGCCCCTCCAACACACATACACTCTTTCTCTCCCACACACACACACACACACACACACTCACACACACACACTGGCACATTAAAACTACTATCATCATTCACAACTTGTCCCGTCTTCGGAGTGTGATGAGGAAGAAAGTCATGATACAACATGTGTAAACTGGTGCACTTTCCAGTGGCAGAGAGGTTTCTGTCGTAACTCAGATATAAAATCTATGTAATGTGAATATTTCTATTAAAATCGGTTACATGTAAAACAATTTCTGTGAATAGGCTCTGTGGTTTGTAGTGTAAACACCATAAGCACGTATAACTTCCTTTTTGTCTTTTTCTTTAGTCTGCTGTGCGATGTGTGTGTGTGGTTTTTTTTTTTTTGGGGGGGAGGTAGGGAGTCGGAAACATATGTTTGTTTGTATTTATACCAATGTGTTTACGGCAAAGATTTAAGCATGGATGCACAAAGGAACTGATAATCAAATTTTTAATCCAATTAATTTATCCAAGCAGCAGAATGAGCTGAATATATCAGGCGGCTCTGGTCATGGAGCTGTGCTGTTGAGAGCGCTGCGCTGAAGTTCAATTAAGATACAATATAATAATTATCAACTGACTCAAGAGAGAAGGAAGGGTTCATTTCTCCAAGCGCCATTCTTCTGAGAAACAGCCTGTTTTGTTAATCACAACTTATTGGATAAGAGATTTGCCTCCAACAAGTAAAGGCACCAGTCTCTGTTTAAAATGCCTTTCAATGCCACAAAACATTCTTCACAGTAAATTGACATAACACAGAGGCAAACGAGTGCTACTGTAATGCTCAAAAGCCTTGTAGACGCGCACATTTCATCATACAATAGCAGGAGGGATTTTAATTGAATATTGGCAAGAAATTTAAAACAAGAGCTACTACAAACGTAAAGGATTCAGATGTTACAAAAATAAGTCCTGCTGAATAAAACAGTCTGCGTATTAGTACCTATAAACAAGGAATGATGCTAATCATTTTTTATTTTTATTTTAATACACAGTAATGTAATCACACTAAGAAACTATAGGCTGTCTTAAGTTCCAATAAAACATTTCATACAGTTTAAGAAAATGGTTGAGGCAACAGTGCAGAACAATCCTAAGCATTTGCAAGTCACAGGTCAGGCTAATTATGTCTTCTCATGAAAAATAAGCCTGACCCTGTACAACTCATACAATCATGCATTGATTTTCTAAAGAGAGCGTGTTTAATAAATTTAGCTACAGTAGCAGGACCAGGTGGTCAATCATTGTCCCATTCTCAAAGCCCTTGATGAGCTCTGAGAAAGATCGGAGAAATAATACATCATTGTTCTGTCTAATTACAGCATGTCACAGACAAGAGCAGATTTGCATTTTAAACAAGCACTTGTTCTGATTGAGGAACAATTGTTATATATTTCATTAAATGTGAGCCATGCAGAGGGCAGCACACTCCCTCCAAACATGCGTTACAGCTAGAGGAGCTAAAACCCACAAAGCATCCAGTTTTATTCGAACATGCTCTATCGGCAGTTCAAGATATTCTTTAATATATGTTTGTTTGTTTTCATTTATTTTACACTTATGCATACTTTAGTGATATTTTTCCTCCCACCAACGATTAATTTAATCTTGCAGCCTTCTTCAAGGTCTTTTTTTCAAACCCCCCCCCCCCCCAAACCCCAAGCCCAGTTCAAGCAGAAATGAGAGAGGGTCTGAGGAGAAAGGGAGAGGAAGAAGAACTAAAACAAGATGCTAGAATCAAATACGCTTTAACAGTTTTTGACTGCTTTTGCACTATTTTCTTAGAGTGGATTTGAAGCAGGGCTGGGCTGCTTCCTGAATATCTTACAGCCTCCTCAGTGTCTTTATCTACAATTCCACTTATTTACAGATCACTGGAGGAACATCTGCTCCAACACTTGCCCCAAATCTAAGAAGTGATGTTTTGCAATATACCATTTAATTTTTAATGTCGAAATTCAGTTCTCCTTCAAAACAGAAGAACTTTCACAGATAAGCTCCTTTTGATGACAACTAAACAACATCCAATAGCCTGGAAATATACTGGAATTCAAGGGATAAACAAAACTGTGGCAAACAAACAACTACAGTAATGGTAAACACTGCAAAAGTTGACAATATCACGGCAACATAAAAGTAGCAGCACTATTTTATCTTGGTTATAAACAAGTCTGAATGCAGCTAATCAAATGACATGAGTCACAATATGTCAGAGAATGCACAACAAATAACTTTATAAGAGGTGGAAAGTGTTTTGCTTTAGTTTCACTGAAATTAGAATCAGAATTCAACCAAAAAGAACCAATAATGTAATGTACATATACTTCAACACACACAAGTACAGACTCTAAACACCTGCTTCACAAAGAGGTTTAGAGTCTTGTACAATTACTCTGAAGTATAGATGCCTGCCATTGTTACCGATTCATTTTGTTACCCTGACAGGCACAGGGAAGTTGTGATGCACCTGCATCTGTTCATCTGTACGGCAGTACAGGCTGGCCTCATGCCAACCCTCCCCACTTCAGCTACCGCCAAATACTACACATATTTGATTTGCAGTACAGCATAATAGGCCATCAGCTTAATTATTACTAAGGAGTTATCATCCTGAACCTTTCTGTAGAGAATTGCAGGAATGAGAAAGAATGGCTCGTAATACGACATTTGCATGTCGCACAACAACAATGTCGTTTTTTCTGCTGCTCATTGAGGACATACCAAAGTTTCGTGTTTTTTAAAAATTTTTTATACCCATTATATTTGTGAATGCAAGCGAGGAAAGAGACTGGAAGGAGCACCACAGTTTATAGCTTCACAAATATTTACACATTATGGTATCTGGGAACAACCGCACTGAGACTTGTGATACTCTGCATCAGTGTTCTCACCAGGCATGTTACAATATCCTGCACTGGTTATTGCTACTATAATAATAATTACTATTATTGTTTAGAGCAGAAATCTATATACTCAAATCTGTGATACAGTACCAAACAAATAACCCTTACTCTCCTGGAAAGTTTCGCACACATCAACAACTTCTGCTGAATGTACATGTTGGTGGCTGAAGGAATTCTGGAAGCACTGAAAGGGAATACTCCATGGAAAACTTCCATGATCATGGAATCATGGTTAATATTCCTATGTATAGTAGACAGGGAAAGAATAACAAAGTGAGAGAGGTTATCAAAAAGCTCTTAACTGGACAGAAAAAGACACTGAATCAGCATTTATATGCTACCACATTAAATATAGTCAAAACGTTATTGTGGCTCAGCTTCTGTTGTTCAGAAATGTGACACAGTAGACATCAACCTGGATGATAGTTCATTATTATCATTTAATCACTCTGTGGAGTCAGTGCAATTACTGTTTTACAAAATTCACTTGTCCAAATTAATGATTATGAGCAAGCAATGTAATTTTGCATGTATTTTCCAAATGATATATATGTCAATGTCAGGAAAATATTTCTGATAATATGACAATTATGTAACACATGTTGGAAAAAAGTACAAAACCCCCCCCACAATTTTGTTTTGAAAATAAGAGAAAGAAAAAAAGTTGTCACCTTAAGAAAAAGGTTAACATTTTCTGCTAGTTATTGATTTGTTATATTAGTTGATGTAGTAGGTTATCCATTAATTATATCTGTGTTGCTTTTTTAACACACCTTTGCAGAAATTAAGCTCAAAAATGTGTATGGTGTAGTAACCTACTTTTCAGACAGTTTACCAGTCATATCTAATGTTATTGTATGGTGTGAGTCAGGAGTCACACCCTGACCAAATTGAAACAGTGAATAACGTCCTCAGACTGAAGTCTGCCAAGCATGTATGGGACTGTTTGTATTGGATGCAGGTCATGGCACCGATTTCATAACAACACACATTCTGTGCACTGCATAGTACAATGTTTCTTCTGCTAAATGTGAACATTGTGCTCAGTTTGACTATAATATAAAAAGGTTTACCTATTTTGCAGCATTTATATTTACACCAGAACATTTTCAGACGACAATATGTCAGTACCAAATACAATTACACATGCTCCCAACAGCTGTTTTATGTTGATATCGTGCCATGAACCTTACCCCTGTTGTTCAGAAGTATTTTTGTTGTTGTGAGTAATCTGAATATCCCTCTTGTGACACAAAGTTCACAACTACTATCACTGAAGATGTGGTCTCTTTTTTTCCTGGTATTTTAAACCTCTCTAACCCCCATCTTTACTGCTGTCAATTACTGACTGATATTCCTGGAACCACTGCTCACAGAAAGGCTGAAATCTGTTCGTTGGTGAATTTGCAGCTTTGACTAGGTGACAGTTTTGTTCATGTCAGCAAGCAGTGCAGTAATCTCCCAAAGAAATGGCCTTTGTATTTGTGCATGTTCCTGTGCAACTGAGCGTCTCAGAACCCAGAGATCTTTCCATCTGCGTCCTTCCCACTGTACCTGCCCCTGCCTGGCCTTCTCACATGTTTTAGTTGGCACAGCTCATACTGCTCTCTGACTGTAGTTATGTAGAGGAAAATTAGTCAAAATAAAGCAAACGGGAAGATTTCATCTGCTGGATGATTAATTCAACAAAGTGTAGTTAAGTTATAATTTACAGATTATCCTTACAGTTTTGGAATTTCTAGCTGTAGTGATGGCAAGTTGACTAATACAGTATCTAACATTTAAGAGTATTAAGTAATTTTTTACTTTTACTGAAAAACTCTTTTTTGGGGTGATTACTTCACACAGTTAGGATTGCTGAGCAGTGATCACAGGTACTACTCACTAGGTGCTACTCAGAATCAGTTGTTTCTGTAGCACACCCCTAGAAAAAGATGACATGGGAAATGATCACAACACCCATAAAGAAGCGTACTGTGTACTTCAAAGCTTTGTTTGTCCTTTGCAATACATTATAATTTGGACGTTACACTTCTTACTCAGATACTGATTTTATTTATTCACCCTCTATATTTCTTACATGCCGCTGACATGAATCACTGGTGGTTCATTGCTGCAACAGGGTTGAATTATGGTATTGTCCACACATAGCTATAAAAATATTTTAAGATGAATGACTATGTGACATATCACTACAAATTACTGCAAAGTTATTTACATGGCGGTAAAGTGCCACATATGAACGTTTGAGCGAGATCAACCAAATGTGACATTGTGACACAGCAGTTGTAATTCAGCCACAGTGTTACACTTAAACACACTGTGCTTGCAAGGACCGTTCTCAGTTTGGATTAACCAAAGACATTTCCACACACTATGTTCTGTCAATAGAGCACACATTTACTGTAATACTGAGAGAGGAAACAGAAGTGCACTTTAACTTTTGTGAAAGTAGAAACAGTCAGTACTTAAAAAGCACACACTGAGAAACCACAGCAAGCTCTCAACCTCCGTACACTGAACACCATACACACACACACACTTGCATATAAACATACCATGCTTTCTAAAGGCTGCCTCTATGTTGCTTTGACAGTTCCTAATCACACCTCTTGTGTTGTGGGGACCAGCCATTCAACATTGCAACAACACTGCTTCTTCCATCTGTCAATCACTGTGAGTGGGTGATACTTTCCCCAGGGTGTGGTTGTCCATCAGGACAGGGCTTGCCTATCAACCTCTTTTAGATTGATACCATACAAACCTGGCTGGCCCTTCAGTCTCTCTTTTTTTTCTTCACTTCAGTTCAGCTCCGTCACACAAGCCAGGAATAGGCTGCTGGCCTTGTATCGACAATGCAACATGATTCAAACAAAAAACCCCAAGTCTTTCTACTTTCTCTTTTTTCTAGAAAGGGGGATCAATATATTGTGCAGCAGAAGTTGCTCCCACAAAGGCAAGAATATGTAAACTTTTGTTTTACACTCTCTGTCTTTGGAAAAAACTTCAAATAGAGGATACATCAAACAGAGAACCAGAACACTTTGATCTCACTTTGAATGCAATGAAGTTACGTTGCATTAAAATTTAAGAACTGGACTTTAAAATAGAATACTGTAGAGAAACCTGTATAGTAAAAAAGACCTGTGTATTGAAAAGAATATTGTACAGTACTTTTGGAGAAGGCAAGCTTCAATAAAACCCCATGTATCCTTAGATGATAAACTGAAGACAGATTCGCCCCAAGGTCCATAGAGGTTAGAGGTGAGGTCCAAATGTTGGAAAACCCTTTATAATTGTGTATCACAATATGGCAATTGTTTAATTGGTCTACATGGCTTACTAACAGTGTTTAAAAAGGCCCTGATGCGCTTGTTGAGCACCACAAAAACAGTGGTTTGACTTTTTGTAGGAAAACATCCACAGAAACGATAGATGCAACAATGTTCTTGCCTCCACTGTTTGCATCAGGCATCAATATGTGCTGAAAAATGACCATGGCAGGCATGACAGTATAATTTACCACTGATTAAACAGCAGGGCTCCTAACAGAGAGCCAAGGTTCATACAGTTGACACAACTCATCTTTATGCAAGCATATTTTATCACCTTACACGGGTGGCTTGCCACAGCTGCAAACATAAGTAAATACAGCTCCTTGTTCTGTCAAAGTGATATAGCATATATTGCAATGATCGTAACAAAACACAATAAGGAAATTGGCAGGGAAGTGAAGATGCTATAGATATTATAAGACTAGATTGTTGCTTTATTTATCCTGCAGTGTAAATCAATCATCACACATCAAACAACTGAGACACAATAAAGAACATGAAATACCTCTTAAATAGTAACACAATCACATACCTGTATTTTACACTTAACATATTACACAGTGGTGACCTGTAAGTTGAATTATCAATGGTAAAGGTGATAATAGAAATATCAAATGTATCTGCTTTTCTTCAGTGTCAACTTAATTTAAATCAATATTTATCTGCAGTTTGATAGTACCTGTTTACTGATTTAAGTCTGTGATATTTTATTCCTCTGTAATTCTAATTTGTATGCAAATGCCTTTGCTAACATATTTATTTTACAAAAGATATTTGTGATATGTAAATCATCATTGCTCTTGAACAAACACAGTATTGGACCAATTACTGCCCTATACGTACTACTGCTAAGGTGAAAGGCAGGACAGGCAGACTAACTGTATGAAGTTTACAGTTACAGCTGTTAACATATTTGAAAATTATTAAGTTTGGAGGTGGGTCTATATTTGGGGTGGGGATCTTTTCCATTAGGGGATGATTAAATAATGATAAGCTTGTGAATATTTACTGTGATATTACAGTGAATGTAGCGTGTGACCCACTTTAGACTTTCACATCTGAAAAGGATAAACCCTTTGATAATTCTTTGACTGCAGACACTATTTGACAGTCAGTTTTGGGTAATAAAATATGCTTCTCCCCTGTTTTCCCCCTCCTTTCTTAGTTCTGTTGAAGATGCACTTGTGTTAGGCCATGAGATGTGCATGAGATGTGCAGTCTGAGGTAAATGTGACTGAGTGATGTGTCATATAATCTCTTGGACATATCTGGAGGACGTTATTCCAGGAGAGGATGTGGAGGCTGTCTCATAAAACATTTATCTGGGAAGAGTAGCACAGCGATGGCAGAGAGATGGAGTGACAGAATGGAATGAGATAGAGAGGGGAGAATAACAAGGAAAGTGTTTGTGTGCGTCTGTCCGTGTTTCTGTCTCTGTCATCCCGTTTGCCTGGTAAAGGTAGAGATACTATGGAAAACATACATACATGTTTTTGCCACCGCAAACCTAATTTACATTGAAAATGAACAATCCCATAACCAGTGGACAAGTATATACATCAACAGAAGACCCCAACATACTGTATACACATCACGCAGGCACACACACATACAGTTTTAAACATGCTCTGAGAGCATAGAGGGGCTTTGAATGTGATAACTGCTAACAAAAACCCTGAGGCTGAGCTCTGACACAAAGCTTAAAATCTGGCCAAGTGTTCCAGTGGTCAAACTTGGCTACATTACTGAGCAGCAAATGCAGGTCTGGACATATTTTGTTCTACAGTCCCTTATTTAAGTCTTAGTCCTTTTTTTTGTTTTTTTTTTAAAGATATTTTTCTTCATTGGATAGTGACAGCTGCAGAGGGAAACAGGAAAGGCCGGAAAGAGAGAGAGAGAGAGAGAGAGAGAGAGAGGGCAGCAAAGGGACCGTGCTGGAATCGAATCCAGACCACTGCAGTAAGGACTCAGCCTTAATGGTACGCGCTCTACCAGGTGAGCTACCAGGGCGCCCCATGTAAGAGAAGATCTCAATGTGTTATAATGCAATAAACTAAGAATCTGGGTTCCTCGAATGCTGCCATTGACTGTAGGCCTATTAACATGTAAAAACTAAAATCCTGTTAACTTACTCTCTATACTTTATTGTCCGGCATGTAACTAGATATTAAATAGACATTCATGACTCCTGCTGACCTCTCTCCGAAACTTAGAAAATGTAGTCATATCAACAAGTGACTGACACATCTTGCAGTGCAAGAAATTTCAGCTGGCAGAGTAACTGCTGAGTCATTTACAGTGATGAAAAACAATATTAATCCCCTGTGGCAACATTTTTGATGATTTAAATATTTGCTTAATTCATTTAATCAGGCAAAAATACCAAATATTTGGTGATTCCAACTTCTCAAATGTGAGGATTTGCTGCTTTGCTCTGGTTTATATCATTGTACATTGAATATCTTTGGGTTTTAGACTGTTGATCAGACAAAATACGCAATTTGAAGATGTGACCTTGGGCTCTCAAAACCTGTGACGGGCATTTGTCACCATTTTTTTGGAAATGATAGATCAATTAATTGAAAAATAATCAACCGATTATTTGATAATGAAAAAAACAGTTAGTTTTCTCTACTTATTTCACCTAATAAAGGTAAAAAAAAATCAGTTTTTTTAAAGCCTTCATTTTAACTTGACTAGTACTTGTCTAGTGTAGACCAGGACCTTGAAATAAACCACTGTGGGTAAGGACCATGGGAAAGATTGTTCATCGTACTCTATGCTCCCAGCAACTCTTGGTTGTGCTTGGCTGGCCTGCTGTGGTGCTTCAGCACAGGATCTTCAGATGCTGACAGACACCAGACCCTAGTGGGAGCCTGGTGGAGTGGCCTCTCTCAGAAGGAGGAAAGCTGCTCCCACCCTGACAAGGTCATGCTGGCCTCTTGTCATTATCCTCTGAACAGACAGGGGAAAAGCATTCCTAACCAGCGGCCATTAGTGCCAGGCAGAGACCAATTACCACCAGGCAAAGGGCAAACAGTAAGCGGAGATGAATGAAGCCAGACGGGTCAAAGTGGTCATACACAGTAAAGGTCAGTGTTGTCATAATTTTGGACAATTTAAAGTTGTAAATAGCTCCCCAGATAAATACATGAGCAAGAGGGGTTAAATTAAGTACACATTTCCTGAGTGCAATAAATGCTGTCCATTAGGGATTTTTACTGCTGTAGAAGAGCGTTATTGTCATTATCTGAATTGTCTGTGTCTAATCTCTTTACCAAAATCATTTGCATTAGCAATTTATCATATATCTAATGAGTTGGAGATCAATAGGGGGCCTTTATTATTAAGATATGTTTGATTTTCTCCTTGAATTCACAACAGAGTCATAGGTTATTTCAAGTAAACATTCTGAATTGCTCAAAAATGTTCTTTACACAGCGTAAGTGATACCACCAGCCACCATTGCCAACATATTTATATCCCCAGAGCCTATTGAGATACAGGAAGTTTTGCAGAGTGTCTGTACAGTATGTACTTTCTGTATGTAGCAGTCGCAGCTCTCAAAAGGTTTCCTATGTCATATACAAGTGTAGTTTTCTTGCAACTTAGAAAAAAATAAAATAAAAACACATACATGCAGCATTTAGGGTCACTGAGGCAGCAAATAGAAGTTTTTTTTTTTTTTTTTAATACACAAGGGTTCTTGCTTTTGGCTGTGGGGTGCCGCAGAGAAATTATCAAGGTCTTACTCCTACTCCTTTTCTTAACCCTATCCTGAAGTGGGGAAAAAAATCTCTAACTCATTCATATCCACAAGAAAGACTCCAGTTAACCTCCTGCTGTTTCACAACTCTAATCCTGTCAACAGCGACCGACATGTTGTCACTGACAGGTTGTTGGGTTTGCAGGATATTCCCAAGGTTTTTGTTACTTTTCAGTCACAGTGGGGGGAAAAAAAGAGGTGTAATTATGATCAACAGTCTGTTTATGTATTAAACGTCTTGTCCACCTGCTTCCATGTACATGTGCCTTCACTATGCCCATGTTACCTAGAAGATAAAACCAGATACATAAAAGTCGCACGAAAGCAGCATGCACTCTACGCCTCAGATTTATAAAACTGTGCAAGGTTCTGTTTAATAAATCTCAATCATTGTGATATTGCACATACGCCCAAGTTTGATTTCCACTCCCACAGTTATCCATAAATGGACATAGGCATGCTCTTAATCATGTTTGCTATGCTGTTTGCATATAGAGTACATCACTGTGCTTCTTCCTTACCATTCTTTTAATTGACTGGTCTACACAATTAGTTGTGCATTGGCAAGATCCTCCAACAACCCCAGAGTAACCAGACCTTTACAGATGGCTGTGGTTATTTTTAGCCCTCATAGTGTCATTCATGTTACACATGTGCTTGTAAACCATCATCGACAGTGATTTCATTTATAGCACTCTTATAAAACAATTTGCAAAGTGCATCACAATAAAGGATAAAATAGAGAATAATGAAAGGAATAGGCACTACTTGTTGCCTTTATGTTAAATCTCTTGAAGTAATTTAGGGTCCTAACAGCCAGGAGCAAAGATCCATTGAATTCACAAAGTAGAGTGAGCACTCACAAATGTTCTTCTTGCATTTTTTATTTTATCAATACCAACAGTTCAATTTGAACTCCTTCAAATGGACTGCTGTTAATTTAATTAAAAGAAAAATGTAAAATGAGAATTTGTGTGTGCTCGTCCTACTAATTTGTAAGACAGAAAGAAGATAAACAGGGAAATAAAATGTCAAATGCAAAAAAACCAAAAATAAACAAAAGAATTATGAAATTGCACACAAATGCAATTATTTAAAATGTAGTTGGTAAGTGCACCTTTGAATGACATATTGTGGGTGATTAAATCATACACACTTGTGACATTTCATATCAACTTAATAATAATTGTATTAGATTTTGACTTTGACCTTATTCTTTATTTCCTCTTTACCATATCACGCACTGAACAAAACCATGTTAATCCATGTTCTGAAGAAAGTTTATTTTGAAAATGGCATATACATAGTTTCTGTGCATACGCAACATTTATACATCTGGCCTTCCTGGTTTGATGTATGAAGTATGAACATCTGCCCTGTCAGTGTGGACAGAGGAAAGAAAGTGCAGAAAATGCGGGAGATTATCTTCTAGAAAGAGGGACCAAATTCCTTGACTATCGTCTTTTTGCATTTGGTAAATGTTCATCCCTCCTTAGTGTTAGATGTGTAACTAGACATTTTCACACACCTCCTCCCACTCTGCACTTTCATGCCACACAGGGGTGATCAGCTGGAGGAAATGAAGCCCCTCTCTAAATTTCCTCTCAACTGATTAAGATAAACTGCTTTTCAGCCATGGTTACCCCCCCAACCAATCAATTAAAGTAATCAATTAAAGGCCTGCCGGCTGAGCCTTTGGTAATTGAGGGTTGAATAAACACAGGCTGCTAATACTGATGATAAAGCCGTAACAAAACCCTGGGCATGGAAAGGGCTTGAAAAATGTAATTTCTGGGATTTTAGTCTCAATTGCAAGATATCTAAGGGAAGCTAGGTTTAGTTATTTATTTAATTTCATACCCAGCGCAGTCCTGGCTGTTTATCCCGTGCTGCCAGAGATTCTGCCCTAGGACGTTAAATATTGAATAAAATCATCAGCCAGGCCTTTCCAATTGGCTGTGGCTACTATTTGAAAAAAGTGCCAGTAGAATTCAAACATGGCACTGTGTTCCAGCATGTCCTCCAGTGAAAACAAATCCTCAGAGGAGGGTGAAAGAGACTCTTTGGGCAGGCTTGGCCTCTCCACTGCTGGCTTCAGGTCCAAGAGGTGAGGAGGCTGTCTGTACTTCAGGGATCCTAAAATATAGCCACACAGGGCTCCCTGACTGAGTCACATTCAGTTAAATATGTATTTTCGTCTGTCTTCTGTTTGAAAATTTAAATAAAATTTTGATTCACAGACTTAGCAAACTTGGCACATCAAGATAAAGAAATATTTTGGTATAGAACAGAAATATCAACCAAAAACAAGTTAGAGAATCGTTGAAACTCGTTAATTCTTTATTGGACTTTTTCAGGATTTTTTGTACAAACTCAGTTTTTCTTGCAGGAGGGCTTTTAACAAGTAGGCTGTCTATTTGATTTGCATCGGTCTGCTTTTGTTGAGGTTAGGTGACTGTAAGTCTAAAACTCATGAGCTCCTCCTCCTCTGCTGTTTAGCTTTGTGAGGTGCGTGTCTGCGGGGCTTTTACTAGAGAGCAGAGACATTAGAGACAGGGTGATAGGTTCTTGTTTAAGATTTGTGTGACCCTGCTTGTTTATGAGGTCACCATTTACATGTGGGCACTGTCGGAGCACGGATCTAATAACTGGCTGTCCGTGTCAAGTCAGCTTCCATGTTTTGATGATTCACAGCATGACATGTGGCCTGGATTCTGTGTGTAAGAGAAAAAGGGGGGTACAGACATCTTTTCAGTTTATTTGTGTATTTCTTAAGGTGATGGTTTAGACTTTTTTCTGTTTAAAATGCTACCATGGTGCCAAATACAAACTTGAAAAAAAGAAGCCACAATTGACTAAAGAAATAGGTACACAAACACAAGGACAAAAAGATGATATTAGACATAGAATTACATCTTTTTAAACACGTTCCTGGGTGTAAAAATCATTGGTAAACAAGTCTCCTCCCTTCCTAAGGTGTTAACAACTAATACTGTATGTGTGGACCGTACTTAGATGTGGAGGATGGAGGAAAGCGCTATGCATGGAGGAAAGCACGATGCATGGAGTAAAGTGCTATGCCTGCTCCAGCTCATTATCTAACAGCCACATAACATAATTTAACATTTCCTTTGTGTTCAGGGACACCACGGCAATTAGCTAACAAGTGGGTCATCCATTAACCAGGCCCATGGCCCTGGGAGAGATATAAGCCTCCAGGGCAACACTCAACAATTCTCTGTAATAGAATGGCTAAGAGAGAGAGTCCATTAGTAAACATTTAGGAAATCAGTGAGAAGGCAGGTCTCCACGGGTAATTATATTACTGATTATTTACAACAAATACACTGTGCACTTTATTGTATTTGGTTCCTTTATCTTTTTCATGGTGTTGTTTTTAACTTTGTTCTTCTACCATTTGCAGGTTCACATTAATGAACCGGGAGGTCATACATAAAAGTTGGTTGGCTCTGAGACTGATGGTGTATAAGCTCCTAAGCCCACAGACAATTTTAACTGAAACACAGGATTCTCGCCTTCGCTTCTTTGAATGACATAAATAATGAAGGTCTGTTGATTTTCCAGATATTGCAATTATATGATCACGCAGTCAGTGGACTGAGACTGCTCTTTTGAGGAGCCCACCTCAGAGCCTTAAAGACTGATGGGCGCTTCCTGCTATTGCCGTCCTTCCCAACTGTGATTCCACTCTCTCAGCTCCAAACTGCAGATATGCGCAAAGAATAGGCTGCGCTGTTGGACCTTGATCTCAACAGGGATGATAAAGTATAGACACCCCAAAATAAATACTTAATGCAGTGTGCTTTTTCTGATGAAATAATTCATTGAACACACTAACATTTGTAATAGCTAACCAGCCCCTCACAACGGTGTTAGAGTAAGACTCAAGGTTGATCAATAGAGGCCTTGGGGGTTTTATTTTCTGTTCCTTGATCAAGGCTGTCAGATTAGTATAGGTACAGTGTAAATAGGACTGCTCCTAGAGCATAGGCGGCGGCTCTGCAGCACAGGTTGGAGTATCGCTCCCTCATTAATATGATTAAGAAAACACCCTTCGGGCAGTAAGGATGCAGAGCAGCCCACACCGAGCCTCAGTGGATACCAACAACAGTACAGCGGCACAATGGCAATGTCAGTGTGTTTCTTCTTTAACAAATCAACTAATATGAACAGAATGTATAAATAGTGCGCAAAAAGAAAGACATTTCTGTTACCATGGCCCAGAGTGAGATTGTATTCCTTTTAAAGACATAATTGGTCGATGTTTGCGATGTTTACTGCAAGGAGTAAAGGATTTGGACATTCTGAAATCTAGTAAATTCATATTGAAGAGAGGTTACTGATTTTTGTGCATGCTTTTATTTTGTGAACAGCATTGTTTAATTCGTTCAGTCCTTTTGTCTTTGCAAAATATTCCTCTTTCTGGCTCTCTCTGTCTCTCTCTTCATGTATCGCCAGCTCACTCACCAAGCCAATCTCTTTCACAGGATTCACTAAAATCTTGCACATTGTGAAGGCTGTGTCATATCAGTTTCAGGGTGTGAGACATTTCTACTGGTTTTTAGGCGTAGATTTTGTTTTTCATCTGCTTCATTCTTTTTTTCAGAAATTAGCAAATTCGTGTGCCATGTTTTTTTTTAAAGGCAAGGGGGTGAAATAAAGTGAAATATGAGTGATAATATAATTGATTAGTAGTAGTAGTAATGCTTCATTTCTCATCTGCAATCCATTTAGTTGTGGAAATCACCAGACAAGGTTTTAGCTTTTCTTTTTTTTCTTTTTTCACAGTGCCTGTCATCTAGTGAGTAATTATCATTGGTCTGTGTGTCATAAGCCAGGAAGGATAGTGACACTTCTACTGATCTATTCATCTTTTAGTGCCGATGACATCTCCCTCCTGGCTTCAGAAACAGGTTGTCACCTCCTCAATCCAACAGACAGACAACACAAGTGTTGTTACTATGTGTTCCATATTCAGCAAAATAGGTGAAAGTGAAAACGGGCTTTACTGCTTTACATGACAAAGTCACCTCTTGATGGCAATAATTATGCTAAGGACAGTATTGTTGATAATAAACCAAACGTGTGAATGGTATTTCAGGGATAACATTTTTAGTTATATGTGATTGCATAGAAATAATGTTCCAATTTACGTGAACATGAGTTTCACTCGTTGAATATAAAAATATAATACTAACTGTAATTATGTTTTTTGTACTGTATTGCATTATCTCTGGCTGCTGGCAAAGTTTTTTTTCTTTTTATTTTACTTAAGTAAAACAAAATTCAGTTTAGTGAAAATGTACAATGTATTTTTATGATTTTCATCATCTTTAGGCCCTTGAAACCCTCGTGTATATAATAATAATAATCGTAGGGAGTTTCCTCTTTTTACACAACAATAACACACTTATAAGTAACACAACTAACTTACAATACAGGAGTTTGTGCCTCACATAAGAGCACGCATTTTATGCTTTGCATTGTAACTTCACTGAAGGACATGTATATGATTAACCTGTGATTCCTAAATACTCTTGTGTGATGCTAAATGCAAAAATTGGGCTTTGTCACAAATTCAAGTTCAAATACCTTTGATTTATCAAGATACACATCATTTGTGCTGTATTTAAGTCTGTATAAGTTTCTGTTTTAAAAGAGTCTTCATTTCTACACAAGATGATGTGAAAAGTGCACAGATGCTGTGGTTTGTCTCCTTATGTTTGCCTCAAGAGGCTACTATCTGAAGAACTTGAGGAGCAGATGAGGTCAGATTGTACGCAAGTGGCTGAGATGAGGTTGCTGGTTGTGTATTCAGTACCATAGACAGCCAGTAGATGGTACTCTACTGTGGGGCTAAGCAGAAAAATGGTAGTGTACACTGTTGGTGTGGAGAAAAAAAAAAAAACAGGACAGGAGATTCTGAACCATATTAACTATCACAAGGTCATTAGATAAAGCATGTTTAAGGGGATTCTTAAAGAACTGCTTCAATTCCCCACTGCACATACTTGTGATTGTTGGAGAATATATTATGGGTATTGAAAAGCTTTGCAAAAAGTGACGACACAAATTGAAGTTGACAGCCAGTTTATGTAGAGGTAATCGTGGGTGTATTGCCCCATGCCTGTCCAGTGTCGTGTGTAACAGACAACAGATGGCACGTGGCTGGCTCCCTGCATGGCCCTGTCAGCAAGAATGTTAGGTGGAGGTTACTTTGGTGGGTGATGGAAAAGCCAGATTATTCCTGTCAAAAAGCAAGCAACAATGCAGCCCGGTGCTTTGTTATCCCCATTTTCAAAGGCATTTGTTCTTTGATAAGGTACCGGAAACAGTTAGCGACATGCTGGTGGGAACCTATGGAAAAGAATACACTTTCTATCAATTGTGTTTTCCTTATCCCCTGGTGGCGTTTGCTGGGTGTGGGAATAGACAGCATTCTGGGCACTGCTGCTCTGAGATAGCATTCACAGACCAGAGCATAAGAACGGGCTGCATTCAGCCTGGGCAACCAGGGCCCCTATACGCTGCAGAATTGTACACAGGGATGGACAATGTTCACTATCTTTGGTTTGGACACAAAGAACCAAGGAAAGATTTTATTGTAAGGTTTGGCAGGTCTTGTTTGCAGACTCTCTCTTTCTCTATCTTTCTTGCTCGCTCGGTCCCTCTATTTGCTTGCTGCCTTCTCATTGCAGCAATTTCATTACGTCTGTATTATTTAGCATTTTATGACTAGTGTGCTAATGACAGACTGTTGACTACTACACTCTCTCACCTATATATACACACTTTTCTCTTGATACTCTCACTTTTTACTGACACACTTCCCCACCATCCAGCTTCTGTCCATGTATTCAGCCAATCTCTATCACTGAATTTGTGAAAATATGGCACAAAGTAAAATCTTTCTAATGTTTTTGTTAAAATGAAGAGAGGATATGAAAGGCATTTCTGCCGCAAATTTATTGGCTTTTTTGATAATCTAGCAAATAGCACAAATAAATATTTGTGCAGCACATGCTCTGAAACAAGCAGCAAAATGTTGCTGTTGATATTGATATAATTGTTTCTTGTTAATAATTGGCATTTCTGTGTGCTGAATGTCTCCACTGATTTGTGATCCATTCAGTGCTGGAGCTCATCAGATGATGTGAAGGCTAAGCGTTTTTAATAGAAGTTGGACCCACTGCTGCCTCCCACAGAGCCACCACATTGCATTGGGTAAATTAGTATTATGATTTTAAGGGATAAATACCCGTTCCACCTAATTAATCCACCACATCACAGGGGGATATGACACCATGAGCCCAATAGATCAAGGACCACAGATCAAAGGCACCACCACTGTTAGAATCGTACACAGACAAGAAGAAGGTTTCTTGTTTATTTCTATGTACAGATGGACTGTGAACTAATGACTAAAGAATACAGCAATATACGCAAATTTATTTATTGGATGTTGGACGAACGATGTTGCATCCTTGGTCGACCAATAAGCATGTCTAATTGGCAGTGTGGTTTCAAACACTGAAATTGTAAAGCTGGTTGAAATTCCTTGTTTGGGGAAAAAAACATCATTCTGTCATTAGCATAATGTATGATTTAAAGTGTGTGCTTTGAATTAAATTAAACTATTTGTAATTCAGCTGCTTATGATCAATATGGAAACTCTGATCAGATCAATATATTAACTAGAAATCTCAGCATTTAAGAACCTTTTTTTGATGGTTCACACTCAAAGCTGGTAATACATTGATTGTTTGGTCTGGCCTACTTCTCCAGGGTCAGGCTGGTGTTGGCAAGGAAATATGAAATGAAAACATCAGTAAAGAGGACAATTAACAGTGTCCTCTGTGAATGCCTGCTCTGTGAATGAAATTAAAAATTCTCACCCCTGTGAGAAGCTTTACCACAAAGACTGAATGCATTTATTGAGGACGGCCATGAGGAAATCAATGTTTTCTTAAAATTCTTGGTGATTTTGTTTGCTTGCTTTGTCATGGTCAGTGCTTAATTTCTAGTTTTCATTTATTTTGTGATAGCTTTCCTTGTAGTTATATATTTCTTAGTTTGTGTTTATCGCTTTAACATTTAATACACTGGCAAGTAAATAAAGTAAGTCATAACTGACCCTATAAAGGACCCAAACCAGCATTGTGAAGTTTCTGTGACATCCTGTTACAGTATGGTTCATAATATTCAGAGCAATGCACACACTTTGGCCCGTCTACAACTGGACATAAGATAGGAGCTAGCTGGGCCCTCTCTTTATTTAACACACTGCCTGCGCTCTAAAATATGCCAGTGTTCTGCCAAGTTTACCACATATTCACTTTTTACTGATGGCTGTTACACATGTGGTTTTTGCATATGCTCTCCTCTCCCACTTAAATCATCTGTGGTCCCTGGGCTTTCTTTTGACATGTGCAGCGTTGGTGCTGCCATTGCAGCTTAAATTTTTCAAGCAAAGAAAAGGCATTTGTATGAAATAATAATGACTGTTTCAGACATTTATATTTTCCGCATCTGACTGTCATCTCTCATTTTCTTTCTCTCTGTGTCTACCACAATATCCCAAACCTCCTGCACATATCTCCATCATAATTTTGTGTGTAGATTGTTGCAGTTGTTGTTGTTGGACTGACTGACTGACTTGGGACTATGGTCTTGTCCTCAATAATTCATACAACAGTATCAAGTGCTTCATTAATATACTATTACATGCCATGTAAAAAAAAAAACAAGACAATGTAATGCTGTATTTTCAATTGAATTGTTTGTATATTTTAAAACATTAAGCATAATCCTGTTCTAAGAACACGTTTTATTGAGGACTTACAAGTTTATTGTTGTAACGTAGTGCTTTTGCTAGCTTAAATCTCAAAATGCCACTCAAAACATTCGTCACAATTTATTGAAGGTAGCATTGTGAAAATTCCCTCTTCTGTCAGACTACATTAGTGTAAATGATGTACACATGTCTTGTGGCATACAATCCTTTTCAAAGAAGGCCCTGTTTGTTTTGTCGCTGTTCCTTTGTGTCGGCACGCCTACAGTCTCAGCAGAGTGTGGATGTCACAAAGCATTAGGAAGTATGAGATTCAGGATGTTTCATTTAATCTCCTTGACTTCCCCAGTTAGCAGAGGAGCCAAGCAGCAGCTGAGGGAGCCCCAGCATCCTGTAGAACAAAGCTGGCTGACATGATATTTGCCTGAGGGGCCTGGACTCACTCTCTCACAGGCATAGTCTGCAAGCATGTAAAACAATGAGAAAGCAGTCAGCTGACAGATACACTAAGCTGCAGTCACTTTGAATGACAACAGCGCATGAGAGGAGCAGTGGCAGCCCCGGTCTGGGACTCAGTACAAACAGCTTTGCGAGTAGACAGAAGACTCTATCAGAGCTATCAGTCAGAGCTTCTTAGATCCCGCTGATGTAGTTTATTGCAGTGTTGGAGTACTGTAGACTGAGCATTGTGTAGTGACAATATTTTGCCTGTGGAGGGAATAGCTGCCTGCATGTGTGACTGTGATGTGTTCTCCTTCATTGCAGTAGCAGCAAGTAAAGCACAGTGGTCACTCTGATTACCCAGAGTGCTATTGTGGAATGGGGTTAAATAGGAGCAGATGCCCACTTAGAAGGGTGAGTGACTCTCCTCAGCTCTCAATCCTTCTCAAGCATCCCAGTTCAGTTTTCCTCCTGTCTAATAATGATCCACGGCAAGACGACACGTTTGACCCCCGTGACCCCAAAGGGTATACAAATTATAATCAAGGGTTATTTAGATTGACCTGATTTAAAGCTCAGCTGATGGAAAGGCTCCACTGCTCTGTGTCAGTGGCAAGTTGACCTTTTCCTGTTTACCTCCAGCTTTGGAATCAGGTTACTGCCAGAGAAGTGATTGAGTATGATTGAGAGTCGAAAGTCCACCCTGTGCTATGAATTGTGAACAACAGTTGTTACAAGAAACCTACAAAAAGGAACAGGTTCAAGGATGCAGATGGCTTCATCGGTTACCCAAAAAAAAGATGCAAAAGTATGGAGAAAACTGAGCCAAGTAAATCCAAGTATGAAGTAAGTAAGAACCATGCTCAGTTGTCACACAGACACACACAGACGAACACTGTCCCATGGGAGTGTAGGCAGCATCACCATCGCTCCCTTTACAGGTGAAGAGGCCCACTCAAAAGGGTCATATGACTCAGCCTTTGGCTTTTCTGCCCGTCCTCCTGTGCATCTCTGGGGTACACGAGACTCTTCGGCATCCACCACTTCTCTCATTAGCACATGCCAGGCTGCTAGTTGCTGTGGCTGAATCCAGGGCATGTCAGGAGCCATGTCTAGGAGCCACTTGAAATGACAAGATGAGAATGAGGGCCAGGGACTGGCATATGGTGCTGATTAGCAGTCAAGTTTACAGGGGTTCTCTATCCACAGAACATAATCAGATCAGACCTACTCCCAGCATCCTGCCCACTGAACATCATCTCACACACATCGATTCCCCCAAGATGCCACTGATCCCTCTGAAAAAGAAATTATATTCCATTATTTTAAACTTTTGCTCCGAAAGGAAACACTGAAGTCTAAGTATTTTAAACTGGGTCTTACTTGGCTGATACAAATACAGTACGTGTTTGATGATTTTCTCGCAAATAGGTCTTTTGGAATTAATGAAAATGAAAAGCAGTTCTCAGGCTTACCCTGAGGGACCTTGTCAAATGTTGATGGATTTCTGTGTGCACTGACAAGTAAAAACTAATATCTAGAAAATAAGAAATCACAAAACTATTCTACATATTAATGAGTGATTTCAAACAGTCTATCCCTGCACTGGATGCACCTCCCTGCCCACCAGGCACAGAGCACAACTCCCCTCAAACAAAACTTTCAGTGCCATAGCCGAAGCAGTAACATCTGGCTCCTCATGTAGGCGCTTATTAGGATCAAATTAAGTAGAAATGAATGGGATGATACATGACAGGGTGCAGATGTTCAAAGCCGTGGTGTGAAAATCTGAGGGCAGAAAACAGCTTAATGAATTCTGCGTCTTACAGCAGGGGTGAGGCTTTGGGTTCACAGGTTAGAAAAAAGGCTAATTAAATTCTGAAGCAGACGCACAAGAAAAATGTTTGTTGCTTGTCGCTCCCCTTATTTACCCGTGGCACGCTTGGGGACAATGTTATGATTTGCAATCAAATCAAGCAATACAGGGAAGTGTAAGTGAGTGGTCTGCTCTTTTGTGATTTATGAACAGATGCATATCAGACTGGTGAAGTGCTTCACATATTAGCTGAGCCGTCACTCAGACCAGGTTAGCATCAGAAAATATTGAACTTGTGGCACTAGTTTTCCCCACAACAGATTTTTTAACACAATTGGTTGGAGACAATTTAAATTAATTACTAAATGACTAGTAATTATGCAAATTAAATTAAATCTGACGTATCTATATAATTATAGAAGTCTGTGAATTACACAGTCCCAAATCCTTAATGAGTTTTACCCTTCTTTATTTTATTTACGGGACTGTTTTGTCACCGTATTATTCCCTCTCTTCCCTCCATCCACACAACCATAAGCAGTATAAAATCTTTGAACCACCTCTCAGGTAGACGGGCACAGACTCAGACTGGGCTGTCTCAGTTGATAGCAGGTTTCTTTAGAGCCATAAGACTTGAGCCAACAAGGGAAAACTCAGTTAACATAAATGATGTCATCACACGTTTAAATGTGACTTTTAGCTGGCTGTCGTGGCTGAACGACTTGATAGTTACCTCATTGTTGAATCACAATTCTCTTAATTACATCCTTGAGATCTATTATTTTAGTTTATTTTCCTTCTGTGGCGTAGGGCTGCTTCTCTTCTAAATCACTGAGTCTCCCCTTCCTCGTTAATGTCTCCTCAGCCTGCGTACTGAGCTCCAAAGCTGCACAGGGCCAAATCTAATTTACACATTTCCACCGGCATAATGTTTAAGGGTGTTTTCCCCCCACTGACTACATTGCAGATTTTGTGTGTGGCTGTGTGTGTGTGAGGAGGAAAATTACGAGCTTGTAGATTCACTCCCTCAGCTACGGGTTAAAAACAGATGTAGATCTTTGTAGAGTCCTCTAATCGTTTTATTGTTTATTGTCATAAACAGGTTGCTGATTTCTTTTTGCAGAGAAAAATATGTAGATATTAGGTAGGTAGTTATTAATTTGGATTGAATATTTGGATTTTGTGAATGTTTCTTTTTTATTTTACTCTTGCAGCAAAGTAAAATGTTGCTTTGAAATTCTTCTATATATTTTTCTATATATTCGAATTGTGAAGAATACTTGTAACAGTGTGAACAACAACAGAAAAGTTTTGGTTTTAATAGAAGTAGCATTTTAGCATAATAATGGAAAATTAACATCACAACTCATAAGTTGTTATAGCTAACAACCTATTCAAATATTGTTTCACATATCAGTACTTTTTTGTGTGGTTGCCGGGGCCACAGCACACCTCCATTATAAGCACAGAAAACTAAAACCAAAGGGGGGAGGTCCGGGAGCATCAGGTTGAATTTGATAACCCTGAGAAAATCCAAATATGACATATTTTTGGCAATCTGTGACCAAAACAGAAAGGTATAAAATATTGCTGTGTGCTCCAGCCTCTACAAGACCACATTATACTTTGTACATGTTTGTGTTATTCTGTTTGGAAAGTGTTAACTTCTTTTAACGACGTCACCAGTGATCACAAAAAATGTGTCTTTTATATGGACACTTTGATTCAGAATACAGTTCTGTATTGACTCGAGTATAATGCAAAACAAAATAGCAGGCTGTGTCCAAGGCCTTTCTATTGGTGGCATCCAGAGGGAGCAATTCTGTTTACAATTCCAAGTAGAGGGCAGGTGAGTTATTTCTTTGGCTGTGTTTTACACATGACTGTGTTCATGCATAGTATAGAGCACCCTATAAAAATGTTTAAATGCAGACCCACTTCCCTGCACAGGAGATGTATCATACTTTGTTCCAAGTGTTCTGAGACATAAACGCACATCTTTGATAATTCACATTCACATTGATAATTCTTTGTTTTTATAGCAGTATATGTACAGCACATAGCAGATGAGAGGAAATTCAGGTCTCGAAAATTGGAAATCTTGTATAACATGACGCAGAGATGCCAGGCACACACATGTACATACTAACATATACTGTACAGACGGATGCGCGCGCACACACACACACACACACACACACACACACACACACACACACACACACACTCTCACACACTCACACTCACACTTCTTTTGACTTTGCAGGCACACTCAATCTTTCTGGGCTGGCACTTCCAACAGGAAACTGACAGTATTATGTGACACCATGGAATGTTCTAGGGAGCAGCAGCCTTACAGCACTGACCTACACCCAACAACAATACCTCTTTTTGTCCTGCCTTTCCCTCAAAATCTCAGCTCCCCTCTCAAATGCAGGTGTCGTGCTCTGCAATGTACATGCTATTTTCTTCAGCAGGCATAATTAAAAGAAATGAAGTCAGTGTTCCTTAGCACAAATCAGGGCACTCAAGGGAATGACACAATTCTCTCTATACAGGGATTTACAAGAACAGCATGCTACAGTACATTGCCAACTCTCAAGTAAGTTGATCGAAAACAGAATTTGATTGGTGAACCAATAAAAATGAAGGAAAAAATGCTGGAAAATGAGAAAGTTTTAGGCATCTATTCAGAGTACAGACAAGTATGACAGAATTTTGGTTCCAGTGAGATCCTACAGTATGTCTCAGTAACATTTGCTATAAACTGGAATAATAATTTTGGCTCCTCTATGGAAATTGTAAAATGTTCATTATGGAGTGCTGTAGCAGGATGTTTAAACTGGACGACCAGCAGACTTTAAAAGTCATCCTCACTGGGGAAAAAAGCAACCTTAAAGCTGAATATCACCTAATGATATTTTATTCCCAAAGTATATTGTCAACACTAATAATAGGTAAAACATATTTTGAGGGATACATATGTTTAATGCTATGTTTCATTTCAAATTATTAATAGTAATATTAATAATAGTAATTATTTTCAAGATCTCTGTGAACAGTGAATGCCTTGCAATAAAGAACTTGTCGTAGATTCAAATTTTTGTTCTCAATGTGTTATCTTTTTCCAGCTCTTGAGTTATTTTACTCTACTTTCAGTAAAGAGGTTTCGATTGGAGGTCACTAAGTGTGACACTCTGCCACAGAGGCCAATCTTCATTCTTTGGAAACTTGAATTGCATCAGTCGGTTATGCAGGTTTCACAGCAGTGTGGTGCTGTCTTTAGATCATAAGTAAATTATGATGAAACATTTTAGTTTTGAAGTGATCCATATACTGTATGGCCAAAACCAATATTTAGTTGGACTCAGAACCTAAATATGCAGAGACAGTATCCTTCAGCCTTAAAGTAACCCATTTGGTGCGCTATCATTGTATGTGTATTTGTGCTTCACTTGTAAATACTTTGAGGCACTTTCTTAGTTACTTAGTGACGAGCAAGAGTCAAAAGCTCGTCATTTCACTATATATATGCAAAGTATAAACACTATAACACTATAAAGCAATCAAGAGGAAATAAGGAAATGTAAATGTACATACAAACATTAGTTTTCTTTATCAATTCAGCAGAGTTTACATGTTTTCAGGATTTAGTCCTGATGTGGAGGATTTGAGGCTTGCCGTGGCTTCATTGGGGTTTCAGCCACACAGCAGGAAGAAGATAAAAAGGGGGGCTTTGGAGGAAGAAAAAATCACAGCGCATTAAAAACAAATCTACTGGGGGATCCACCAGCAGCTTAAGTGAGCCAAGACGATTAAAGGGTCAGTGGTCATAGACTGCAGGTTGAACGTACCTGATGCCTCTAACCTTGGTCCACAAGAGGCATTGCCAAAACCAATCTCTCAAAATCAAAAACATACACAGGAGACACAGTGAAGGTCAATTCAAAGTTACAGTAGATAATGACAACTAGCTCAGCAGATCTCTTGGCTTGTAGAGTCGTTCTTACTGTACAAGTCAAATAGTTTTTCCTGACTTCTGTAAACATACAGAGTTGTACGGGCAGATTAATTTTAAATATCTGCACACAATGATAATGCAACTTTTGATTTGACTTTTGATTTCCATACTCTACTGAAATGAATGGAACCCAATGCAGGCAGCCATTGGTTAGTGCTCTAAATGGCCAGTAACATAGGGAATGTCTTGATGACTGCCTCCAACTGACCCTCCATAATTGTTTGGTTGCACTTTTTGAAGATCGTCAGACCTGCTGTCAATTCACCACAATCAAAAGCAGTTTAGCAGATTTGACGAAACATATGTTTTATATATAGCTTTAGTTTCTAATAAGTGTTAAAATAGAATGAGGCCTCCACGGAGGCGATAATGTTGCAGTGATGCGGATGATTTATGCCTGATTCCCAGGACCTGTAGCAGGTTGTTTCCTTGCCTGCTGGGACATGCTGCATGTTGTTGCGACCCTGTAATGCATCAAACGGACAGGGGAAATGAATTGCCACGCCATGATTTTTAAATGCTGGAAACCTACAAGATGGAAAACTACTAATGACCAGCATTTTTTTGCCTGTATTGGCTGGAAAACTACTGTAAAGTTGAAAATTACTGAAGACCCTGTGGAGTACACATTTTTCCTTTGGACTTTTTCTTTTACTGAAACACAGAACGTGGACTGCAGTGACTCAACATTTCGCCGTATCAATAAAGGCTTCTCTCTTTCCTCTGTCTGGTGTCACTAGTGGTGACTCTGAGTGACTCCCCAGCCAAAGACCTGCATTATCAAGCAGCCAATTTAACAAGACAGCTCCTTTCATGCTTGTTGGCTTCTCCAGTGGTAATGGATTTCCTCAATGAGTGTCTCTCTTTCTCCAGGTTTCACACTTTTCTCTCTGTACTGCTGGGCCTCACTCCAGATCAGATCTTTTGCCATTGACTTTGATTTCGTAAGGTAAGTGATCCATCGCTCCAGGCCTGACCAGCATTGCCTGAAATCTGGCCTCACTTTGGCTCCCAATGCCTGATATTGTACACTCTAATGCAAAGTGAAGTAGTATGTCTAAATAGCCTGTCATTCCACCCCTTGCCCCCCAACCCACCCACCTATGCCCACCCCACCTCCAAGTTTCTCTCGTCACCTCCTTTGGTGTCCAAGCTGCCCAGCTGGGACTCATTTCCAGTGTGGGGAGGGGGAATGTAAACGATACAGTGATATTAAGAGGCATTAAACAAGTTGATGACATGTCGGTCACATTAATGAAGATTGGCACTTTAGACAGGGAGGAGGGAGGATGAGGGACTGAACATGCAGATTCTACTGTACATGATGTCACTCACTCAAGTTTAAAAAATGCTTGAGGAAACTTTTTGAATAAACTCCCGCCGTCCATTTAAATTCTGCATCAAGAAACCAGTTTGTAGCTTTTGCATGATGAAAACCATTTGCACTTTGTTTCCAGCTCTAAGACTAATATCTCTATATCACTCATACTAATAAATCTGTCTACCACTAGCTGATTTCAGCCATTACGGGTCGTTGCATTAATTGTCAATGAATGTGTTGTTTCCCCCAAAATTTGGATCGTTTTCAGAGCCTCCATTCCTCCTGTCAGGAAATGCATCCCAAGATGTGTGAAAACAGTGTGTATATTGTTGTTTAATTGGCCAGCACTGTTGCTCATCCTGGGCCTGCTGCACATGCTGCTAGGATGTGTGAGTTTCTCAACAGGAAAGAATAAGCTCAGGCTCAAATCATAGGAAACACAGACAATCTGGTTGTTCAAGGCTCAGTGGCCTGCCATACAATCTCTATAAACCACATCACTGCTGGCTGCCTTACAGGCCAGCAGATGCCTTTGCTCAAACTGTAATCAAAGCCAAAAGCAAAGTGACAATGCATGAAATAATGACATTTCTCTATGTTGCTCTATGTTTGTGTTGATTCACGGTACTGAAGTGCTGATACGCGTGTTGATGTTCGATCTTAAAAACTACTCAATGGCTACATCTGTGACATCATCAGCCTTACATACTGATGCTACCCTGCAACTAGAGTGCACACCTGATAGATATTAGCTGTCCCCAACACCCTTACCTCCTCCTGAAGAAAGTAAAATTCTTGAAAAGCAAACACTGGGCCAAGTGGATAACTAAAAGGAAATAACAGGAAAGGGAAAGAAGGGACTAGAGGGTGACTAGAACCTGTTGGACAGGATGCTGGAGGTTGATGCATAAAACTTTCCCTTTGCATTCTGACGCAACATGGTGGTAGAACCGAATAACTCCACGAATTTGGCATTCCGGAAAAGCAACACCCCCAATGTGGAGGTTGAACAACTTAGTAATGGAAATAAATATCTGGCATGTCAAACCACCCCCATCACATCTTAACCATAAAAGAAGGCGGCTCCTGGACTTCACTCATGACTCAAACATCACCATCCTACCGGCAGACAAGGGGAGATGCACAGTCATGTTGAACATAGAAGAGTACCAAAATGAATTATGTGAACTCTTTACTGACACGAACACACATAGTATAAAACCTTTAAAGGGGATCCCGCCCATGCGTACCAAAAGAAGGTAGATAGATAGATTGTTTATGGTCACTAGAGAAACAGAAAGTAATCAATCGTAACCTGTATAGTCGCCCTGACCCTGGGGAAGTCTGCACATGTTTAAAACCTGTAGCTGGCAACACTGCAGACCACTACTACAACTGGACCAAACTGTAACTCATCCCAAACACAGCTCAACTCAAAAACCAAAACCAAATATGCTCACTGATTGACATGTGCTGGAACATAATGTACTTCATATATGTTAGCGGTGTCTCTTAGCTAATTCATAAATGGAGGAAGTGGAGAGAAAAGCTCCAACCCACTGGTTTAAATATGTGGATAACATTAATTCAAATCAAAACCTGTGAGGTGGTTGCTTTCTCTTAACACATTAGCCCATAGGAAGATAACATAAGTTTAACAGGGGGAGCAGGGGAACATTCCTGCACTGTGCGGTCTCTCTGAAAGAAGAGGAGGGAGACTTGAAATTGAGGTGTACAGAAACACCCCCACACACAGACCAGTACTTCCTCTTTGATTATCACCATCCACTTGAGCATAAATTGGGGCGTAATTCGAACTTTGCACCACCGAGTAGAGGAAATGGCAAACATTGTGGCTAAAACCAGGGAATAGAAGCATGTGCAACAGGCTTTGAAAACCTGCGGTCACCCTGACAGGACCTTTTGTTAAATCCCAAACTGGGTCAGCAGAAAATACCAGACCAAAACAGAAAGCTAAACACAACACAAAATAGAACCACATCTTCAGCTTTAGCAGCAGCTTCAGTCACAGTTTTGAGTGCAGGTCACCTGCGTTTTGGCAGCGATAGAGCTCAATACACAATGACTGTAGTAAAACGGAAGAAAATAGTGTAAAAAACGCCTCCTGTGTAGACAGTCTGTAAACTGGTCTAACTTATGATTTACACTGTGTAGCTTAAATCAAAGAAAAGGGACATATGCATTAGTTTATTAATGTTTGATTAATATTTAGCTAAAAAATGTGCCCCCTTAATAACCCCAATATGTTTTTTTTGTTGTACAGGGGGGAAAGCCACACATTTTGCAGTTGAAATTTGCCTTGCTAGGGCTAAATATTAGTGTACCATGTGAAACACCGATCACAACCCAATCTTAATAGCTAGTGTTGTCTGGTAAATTTGACATTGAGTTTCAGTTATTTCAGGAGACACTCATCTTCAAAATCTGATTCCTGCTGTTTGCTACCCTCCACCACCGTCCCTTTCCTTCCCAATGTTAACGTCACTCTATGTCTGTCCTCGGTATACTTCGTCAGAGTAAATCCTGTGGTTGAGTGGAACACAAGCTCATGGTTTATGCTTCTTCTTTTCTAACTACAGGGTTTTACAGTGCTAACCCTCCACCCTGATACCCACTGAGTCAGGGAGGCAACATATGCTTCTGTGTGGTTCTGAGACATGCATTACAGCACACAGTTTCCACTGCAGCATAAATTGAATTTAATTATTTGTGTAAGAGTTTAATTAATCAAAGTGTCACTGGTTGTGGGAATGGTCTCACTGTGGACTGCAAGCAAAAGACCTGTCCTAATGCCATGTGCATCTTGATCTGAATCTCTTTTTGAATGAAAAATGTTGATCTTTTTTGTGAATCATACAGCAATTAATCCTTGAAATGTAAGAGCAGATATCTAATGCCATCAAAACCTGGGACCGAACGGAGTCTTTTTTTCTTTGTTTTTTTTTTTACTGAGGTGACTCCCATTTCCCTTCCACATCTCACTTTCTGAATGTTCACTCATAAGCATACCTATATGTGAGGCCTTGGATGGGAGAGCGAGTCACAAGAAATCAGATGACGACTGTTCCCGGGAGCCAACGTTATATTTCAAACCACACACCATTACATCCTTAAGTGTAGGAGTCACATTGAGAGCATGGGCTCTGGAAAAATTGCATTACAATTTAGCGGACTAGTTGAAAGCTTTTAAAACCAGAGTCTTAATATGAAACAGGCGGCAAAGTTTGATTTTGCTGCAGCGATTCCAGAAGCGAACATGTGTCTCAACAAGGTGCCAAATTTCTGACAACTTAGATACTCAGGGCTCCAACACCATTTATCCCCTGAATTAACAACATAAATGGACTGCAATAACTCATTCAAGTCTTTTTTTTTTTTTCCCAGAGTAGAGTAACTTTTAAAAAAGCGAGTTAGATGATTTTTTCAGACAAGGGATTGTACATCTTTTAAGCACAAAACCACAGTGGAGATAATTGCCAAATCCTCAAATAAAATACTCTGTATTTAACTGCAAAACCAATAAGATGATAAATTAATACTTTTCAATATGATCAGTTCCCTCTTTCTCTCTTTATGCGTAATGCACATTAGATTTGAGAATGCCAGCAGACTAAATAAATGTGAAACTTGATGTTCATTATTGAGATATTGTCTAGGCCCCATACGATTGGCACAGCATGTCTTCTTCCTTCTCTTTTCTCCTCTAATTCCATTTTCCTCTCGTTCATATTCTTATTTGGTATCTGTCACTGTACATCTAACAACATAGAACTTTGTGATTACTTTTACATTTTATAAATAATATTTAATCTATGCATACCATACAGTATATTCTACAGTTTGAATAGTTTTTGAATAAATGTTTCTGTGTGTTGATGATCACCTGAATCTAATGGTCTGGGTCACTGAGGGCTGCCTTTGTTCTAAGATCACATGCTGGATGTTGGACTGAATTGTGTGTTTCAGCCCAGATGTATTTGAATGAATTCCTATTGCACATAGGGCATTAAAGCTAAGTATTCTGGACATTCCTGTGATCTTTTCTCAGTGTTTAAGATTAGCTGGTCAGTACCGAGGCAGTGGTACATAATGAGACATATTAGAATTACAGTAGATATTTAAAAGGCATTGCAAATCACAGGGCTTTGCCACCTCTGGGTGGAGGGTAATTGAGTTAGCTGGCTGAAGCTCTGTTGGACTGGGAGACAAAGCCACGCTAATCATGCCACTATAATTGATACTAAGACTACTTTCTGTTCCATTGCTCATGCCACGGGCATTGCTCAAACCCTAACAATAGCATTATTCGCGACTCCTCTTGAGTCTTACAATTACACTGGTTCAATGCATGTTGAATATCCCATCTAATTAGATGAGAATAATAAAGATCATGGATTCAGTTCTGAGACTTAAAACTCTAATCAGCTGTTTGGAAAGCCAGCGGGGATTCTCCGTTGGCCTTATTGTGCAGTAATTAAGCTTCTTCTCTTCTTTGCTGACTCAAATTTATGTTAAATTTGTTAATATGTTGATCCATTTTACAAAATATATTTTCACATAATGTGTGATATCTTAGATGTTTTACTATCTGAGTCTTGTTACCTTCCAGAGAGAGGCATTCCCTAGGATGTACATGCACATCTTGAAATTGTTTGCATGCGGTGAAAATTATGAAGAAATATCTGCATACTGCTTGTTCCTTCCCAATTCTTGTATTCTATGTAGGTCTTTTTGAGTGAGTCATACGTACTGCATTTACATGAAAATATTTAGTATGTCAGACTTTCTCTGTCTGCTAACTGTGAAAATTATGTAACATCTGTCTATAACTAGCCCATAGGTAAATCTTTTTCCCAAACTATTGAAGTCATAGTGCAGCCTTCAAGCCGTATGTGCTGATGTTAATGGGGAAGATGTTTGGTGGAGTAGATATGTTGTCTTTTGGCTGCCAGTTTTTAGATAAATTAGTCCTATAGTTTAAATTAAAAGTACTGACTGAGGGCCGTCCCCTACTGCATCATCAAATACCGGACACCATTTTACCAAATCCATCCACCAAATTTTGATTATTTAAGAAAATTTAGCCAGTCTGGGGGGGCCTGCACATGTGGAGCTCCTAGGCTGCAACCTAGGTCAGCTTGTATGTTAATCCGCACCAGAGTGGTTCAACTTTTGTAAGATAACACGTTATTTACTGTCATAGGCAGCCACTCTATTTTAGACAGGACAAAGAATCGTTGGCAACATCTGTGTTATAGAAGTAATTCAGAACCTCCTCTTGTCTATAACAAAAGCTTACAAAGAGGGCGGCCATAGATACTGTTTTGTAGACCGTGTACAAAACATGATCATGCCAACTTCAGTGTGCTTATGAATAGATATGTGTCAGTGTAACAGTCATCAGTGTGAACATCTCCTTTGATGCCTGATCGAGCAGAAAGCTCTTAAACAAAATGTTTGAAGTGTCTGCCTGTGTAATAATGATTTATAATTCTCTTGAACTAATGCAAAATTTGCTGGTCAAATTTTTTTGAAATAAAAATAAATTGTGCCCGGAGGGTCAGGCCAAGACTCAAAAGAAGATCACCCAAGAGCAGCAAATGATTTAATAAGCCACCAGCTCCACTAGGGCATGGAGACGAGCAGAATGGAGAATTTCAAAGTGTGTCTAATTAACATCAGTTTATTACTATGTCAATCTTTTCTTTGGCTAGAGCGTGAATGAGGGGAGGGTTTGGAAATGTAGAACTTTGCTTAAACATATGGAATAACACTTAACTCCTTAGGTTAATTTGAAAGCCTTAACCCAGCCTTAGCACAGAGAAAAATCCTTTTGCATGTTTCTATCTTATCACAGCTAAGCTTTTTTAGCTTTGTTGAAAAATCATTAAAAATAGAAAACAACTTCCAAGATCTTTCCATCACCATTATTCCTCAAGGAACGAGTAAATGAATATTTAATATCACTTGCATCTATATGATTGCACAGTAATTATCAGAACTCAAATGCTTGACAAGCTCGTTGTAATATAATTTGTAATATGTTAAATTTGCAGGGGAGACAATGTTGAATTCCTCAGACGCCATGTTTTAATCTTATGTTGGTTTTTCATCACCACCTCCGTGTCTACAGAGACAAGAAATGTCCCCCAACAGAGGGGAGCAAGTCCTAAAGAATCACAAGTAAAAGCGTTGAGCAACAGGAGCAATTAACAGGTCTCTTCTAACCTAGCTACAGAAAACAGAATGGTTTCTTGTGTACTGTATCTCACTCTCTCCTCTTAAGGTTCAAAATGTCCACAAACTTCTCTGAAACAGTTTCAACAGGCCAGTGAGCAAGGAATTAAAAAAAATGTGTGTTACTGTAGTATGAGCTTATTTATATTTTGTTCAGGTCAATAAATCGATAGGCTAATGGACATTATTGGTGGCTTTATTAAACATCTAAGATCCAAACTGGAACAAACAAATAGTAAAAAACAAACACAAATATGCAGGTGCATGCAAAAAACAAGCTCACACACACACACACACACACACACACACACACACACACACTATTCAATTATATGATAACCAAATGTGAGTTTTTAGATGCAAAACACTAGTTGGTAATATCCATCAGCAGCACACGACTCGTCAGCAGACGTTTCCTTACAGATCCTGTGTCATTCCTTCGTCTTTGGCTTCTTTTCGGTCAGTACATGCCAAAAATTGTTATTGTGCTTTCATGAAGGCTTCAATTGCACATTCTCATTTTAATAGCGGAGTTCCTCCAGTCTTATTTTTCCGAAAGTCTCCTGGATTGTCTTGGCGACTAAGTGACCCTTTTATTCTGAGGCATAGTGGCCGCACAGCCATGGTTGTGTGAAGGATACGGATCTTGCATCAGCTTATGGTCTGGACATTAAGTCATTCGTAGAGTCACCCACATGTTTCATAACATACTTGAGTACTGTAGGTAATTCATCCATGAAATCATAATTGGAATCACATTGAGATGCAAGAAGCTGCATTTAGAGCTTGACTGACGATCAACAACAGCAACAGTGTGGAAACGCCAATAGGCATGTGCAAAGACTGGGTCCTTCTGCTACCTGCCAGTGTTAGACTCATTACTCAGTCAAGTATATATAATCATTATTCATTACTCATTTCAAAAGTAATTGCTTTACTTATTACTTGCTGAGAGCAAATGTGTTACACAATTTGTCATATTATCTTTTTGTTACACCCCCATAATTGCATTACCTTACCCTCAAATATAATGATAGGTTGTTTACCTGCGGGCTGTTGTGTGACTTTGTAAAGATAACCGTGTGTCACTGATATCCAGTTATTTGATGAAATCATGGTGCTAGCTTACAGTATAACTGGATATTGACTAATTGCAGAATAGGTTTCACCAGCTATTTGATAAAAATGGTAAAAAAAAGTTATGTGTAGATTGATAATTGAAATTGCAATTTATAGCATTACTTGACTGGAAAACTTACAATATTTGTAACAAGCCACTGAGAGGGAATGAGCCATTGGCTCTTTCAGTGCATGATCCATATGTCCACGTAAGTCGATTCGCTGTCATACCTCAGAGAACGCCTTGAGTGGGAGCAAAGACACTATATCACTCCCCCGCTCCATAACCCATTATTCAAAACTAATACAGTTTTATTAAAATAATCCAGATGAATGATTTAATGGTGCACTTTTGAATTTTAAAGTGGTATACATTATTATGATGACACATTTGTTTGTTTCTTTTAGCCCCTGCCTGCCATCACATATTTACTGCTTGAAGGTCCCCTGGCACCCTTTCCTGTGTTCACAACAAAGCCCCCCTTCCATTTACATAAATGTGTCCCTGCACCAATAGGGAGGCAGAAACAAAGTGGCTACATCTGTAAGGTAGCAGACCTCTGTGGATGTATAGTGTAGATGGTCATGGATCATGTGTTCGCTCTTACCAAAGTGGAAGTTTTAATCTATTTTAGTTTGTGTTAGTGTGGTTTGATTGTGAGCAAGGAACTATTGCATGCTGTTCAAATAACATTTTTTAAATTTAGCCTGACCTGTCTTGTATGCAGATATTGATCCCTACAGGAATTCACAATTTTTCATTTGGAAAACACACACACACACACACACACACACACGATGATGTGATGATTGTGTGAAGTTGCAATTTTGTCCTATTTCCCAAAATATTGCTGCAAAAATATTTAAATCCTAAAAATGCTTACAAATTTTACCAAAATTACATGTTGCTCTGTTCCTCATCTTTAATGCTCTAACATTCTCATACTGAAACATTTTCACTGGAGACAGAAATGAAAACCCTCTGTGCACACGGACAAGATGCTTCTGTAAGGCTTCTTGAATTTGAAGCACTTGTGCAGGTTGACTTCCCTTTGCTACAGAATGTGTTGAATCAGATGTTCTTTTGACATCTCATCGTTTTTCTTCTATCTTAAAATTACCAAAACTACAGAGTTATTATATCAAATAGAACATACTGAGAAAAATAATTTGAGACGCTTGCATTTTAATTTCTGAACCAGACTATAATAATGTAAGCAAACATCTACATGGAGAAATATGCCTGTTAACATTAAGTGCACTTGCAGATTCCAAGTAGAAATCCATATATCATATTATGAGACAGCTGCAACGATACCGCCATAAAAAGCTACGCAAATCATATTCATTGAATTACACAAATTACAGATGTAGCTCAAAACCTCTGAAAACGGGATGATGAATCCCTTTTTTAACTTCAGGCTGATAATTCATCAGACTACACTGGCAAAGTATTGGGCTTGTGAAAAATGCATGAATTACTAATTAATGAGGCATTCTTGCAACATTTACATATTCATAAAGGTGTGTAATTCACATGTGCATGAGAGGAACTGAGTGATAGCTTTGAGAGAATAACACATATTCCAAGAAAGAAACCTTTTATTTTGTTAAATTCTTCAAAAAGCTGAGGGAGCAGAGATGCTTTTAAAAAAACATTACGCATTTATTCTTCACCACAGAAATGCATGCAAACGCTTTGGGAGACAAATGCACTGAGGAGATGCAATGATGTGAAACAGTATGCAAAATTACATTTTCTGAAATATTGTCCCATGTGGATTTTCAAAAGTTCATTTAGCAACCCAGTGTTCCTAACAACTGGGCTCAGAAAATCTGATTGATTTACATAGACATAAATATATTTTTTGTATCATCTCAGTTCAGCAAGGAAATATGCACTCTAGACAAAATAATCCATAACATTGATGTTTTTTTAATCAATTTTTTGGAAATAAATCTTTTACTTAAATCTTTCAGGTTACATATTTAATTGAAAGTCTGAGTGTGTGACCTGGACATTACATTCAGCTGTTGTGTTCTCTTTGTTAACACATTGTCATCTCCTCTCTTGTTACCTTTATTTGGTTTTAAATTGTAATCTGAAATCTTTATGATGATCTTTCTTAAAATAATTTAATAATAATCACCGTTGGGATTAGTCATCATTATTTACTTTTTTCAGGATAGTTAAACTCAACCAATAGCTGTGCCGTGATGTCAGCCTTTTGGAGACAAACCCTTTCAGTGAAGCAGGTCCAAGATGGTTTGGCCGGAGTCTAGGCCTGTCCCTCTTCTGAAAGCGCCTCTCCATTGTTTCAACCTTCTCACAAGGGCTTTGTGAAAGCTGTCCCAAATATGGGTCAAAAAAACACAAATAACATTCAGATGGTTCCTAGGCTTTCCTCACAGCTATGCACCAAAGAATGACAAGTCCAACAAAACCATGTCGAGTTTTTCACCCTGTGCCATTGTCTTTCCACATTAACTCCAAGCTGGGCCTTTTCAGCCAGGCCAGAGTTTTGTCAGGCCCACTCGGACACAGCCCAGCTCTAGCAGCAGGCTTGGCCTCTTCAAAACACCATGCAGAGTCTGATTCACTCCTTTGTTTCATTACAAAAAATGGCCCTTGGATGCATTGTACAAAACGTCTAATGACAAAGAACAGAAAGTAACAAGTAAGAATAGCCTCTGTGGCCAAGTGGACACATCACTTTCAAAATAAAATCCTTTGTGCTCCAGGGTATTGTTTTATAACAAGAAGACAATCAATTACTTAAATAAAGACTTCTGAAATTTAACAGAAAAATAAAACGTGAAAAGGCAAAGGACAATGATTTTAGATACTGTAATCAGAAAACCAAAATTGAAAAGGGCCTTAAATGTCTTCTAAAAAAGTGAGGAATAAAAATATTCACAGAAGATTAATGAGAAATGAACTATTCTAGACACTGAACCAAAAAAGGTGAAGTTCGTTGAAGATCCAGTGAAGCTAACAACAAAGATGGCATTTCGGGATGCTTAAGTTTGAGTTTAACCTTGCAGGACTTTTGGAAGGCACTTCTGAGCATCAGGCGCAGGGTTTTGGCAGCTGCACAGGGAGCCTGGTGGGTCAGCCCTTCTCCGGGAGCTGCTACTCCACACTAATCTATTTTAAACCATCTGTGAAATTAGCAAGATTTCCTAAGTCCTTCACCTCCAAGGATTAAAACATCGCAAAGGGGCTAGGCTGTTCTTACATACTGTTCTTGTATACATGTTTGATGACTCTTGAGATCAATCCCAAATTCTTTTCTTTCACTTGTGATAGAAATAGATAGAAATAAGCTGAAAGTTACATGCCTGTAAAGAATATTAAACATCTGGTTAAGAGGTGTTCCTACAAGCGAGGAAACAGATACGGATTTTATTTAACATAATTTTAACTGATGGCTGAAAATCAGAAAAAGAGAACATACTCAGGTGTTACACGTTCTTACATCCAGTAACATCAGGGAGACCAAGTCTCAGCTGTTTTAAAGAGCCATACCTAGGCACTGCAGTACCTCTGCCAAAGCCAGTACAATGAAGTCATGAGTCAACTCTAATGAGAAAATCAGATAAATAGCAGCTGTTCTTGGGGAAATGGTGCTGTCTGACAGATTCACTGGGTGCAACGGCTGTAGCATTGAGCTGATCCAAATGAGTAAAATATTGTTCCAGGCGCCCCTTGCTGCTCCCCTTCGCACCGGTGTTTAGTCATCAGAGTTGTGAAATAGCTGCCCTGCAGCTACACGACAGCATTGCTGTATTAATTATTATCCGCTGTTCAAACATACACATCTTTGTACAACAGTGACAGTTCATCCAAACAGGCCACTTACAAACAGCAGTATTACTCCCCATAGCTCACCAAGCCCCCAATTATTCATCCCAACCTCTTATTTGGTTCACGCAGAAATCTATGGGTACAATGCGAAGCAAAAGCAGCTCAAAGAAGATGAAAAAATGTCTCGCGTATCACCAACTCAGCAGTGTTATAATTTTGTGCACTCACTTGCACAATAATGCATAGACAAATACACAAAGCACGGAGGTTTTCTCCATGCCATTAGTTGTCATGCAGGCTTGGAAAATTACTTTAAGATTTATTGTGCAGAGGTATATGTCTAGTTTTCCATCTACTGCTGGAGAGCACTTACACAGACATCTATTACAGGCACTGCAGTTAAACTGTAGCTCTTGGGAAGGCAGCATACAGTACAATGGTAAAAGACTAAGTGATTGATGAGGACAACAAATAAAACAGGGTCCCCAAATGGTTAAAAAGACTTTAGTTCCAGAAACATTTTTTCTATTGATAAGTACAACTAACACAGAGCTAGAAGAACTGTAAATCAGTAAAGTATATGCTGATTTGTAATAACACTAAAACAAATTTTATTTGAAATGTTTTACCCCCTGCATCAAGAAAGACATTATTTAAAAAGGAAGCAGGGTGTAGAACTCAAAATAATTATGATGATAATGAGCAATAGATGGCAGAGATCCAGAGAAGAATGATGGACGTAGTCTGGGCTTACAACTCTCAAAATGACCTCTGGCACACACACACACACACACACACACACACACACACACACACACACACACACACCTGTCTCAACAAGCACACACACACACCCTCACACACTGAGCCTTTACCTCTGAATGTCTGCTTGCAGGAGGTCAAGGATCCTTAGGACATGTGCATGTGCAGAATGTTCTTAAAACCACACCACGGCGATCAGCTGGTGAGTAAATGCCCTTTTCGGGTTGAATCTGCCAGACTGCATGTTGTGTCGTATCTGAAGGCAATATCAGGGTGGTTTCCAGTGTATACCATGGTCACACTGGACACATCAAAAAGTTTCATTCTTAAAGTGTTTCTGCTTACTTGACAGCTGCACATGGCATGTACCATTTCAGTATAGAACAACTGAACAATTACTTAAATTTAATAGCTATCGTTAAGATGTTCACAACAATCAGTAAAAGATGCATTATATATTATTTGCTGTCACTACACAGTGTCAGGTTACACCTGGTTTCCGATCACAGTCTACCTGTTCATATTGGCAGAGATTGTTTCTTTCTGTTCGTCTTTGAAGAAAGTTTCAAGCCCCCCTTTGTCTCACACACACTGGCACTCCCTCTGCGCACTACCTGCCGGATCTGCTTGTTTCCTTTGTCCCAGTTAGCAGTGCAGCTGCCACCAGTCAGGCAAGCTACTAATTGGTGGGCAGGTCACTAGAGGATGGGGTTAGCCACTAGCTGGGAGACAACACTAAGGCTGTGATAATAACAAACATGTTTTCATTAATCAAAAGTTTTTAATAATGTAATGAAACTAATAGTAATTTATTTACATTAAGTTGACAGAGTAAGGAAACAGTAAAGATGCACAATATCGAGCAATAGGCTTTTAGGTTCCTGTTTAAGCCAAGTCCCTAATTATTTTAACCTTCTTTTAACCTTCTTAAAGAAATTAATTAGCAATTTATACAAAAGCAATGAAGCTGTTCGTATCTTATGTTCAAAACATGTTTCTTGAGCTTCATTTTCTATGCCCCTGATGTGAGGTCAGTGGCGATAATTAATGATAATGAGCATCAACAACAAATTATCAGCTGGTAAAAGGGTCATTCTGTGTTTAGGAAAAAGCTAAAAGAGAGGGGAAATATATATGAGTGTTTTAAGACTTTCACTACAGTACCATGTATGTGTTGGGTAAACATCTCAAAATTGGCAAAAATAAGTCGTCATTTGATTTATACTTTCCCAACACCTAAACAAAAGGAAATCGTGATGAATGCATTCCACAATGCAAATAATTACTCAAATCTTAAAACAAAATGTCTCTTTAATTTGTAAGTGTCAACAGCAGTACAAAAGATGGAGTGATGGGAGAAGTTTTCTGTAACACAATTTCTGTCTCTTTTACAGAAAAGGAGGAAATTCTTGAGGTAAATGAGCTTAAACAGGCAGTTATTCATCCCACTGTTGCATTGTTACAATGGACTGAGACATACAGAAAATGGTGTTACATTATAATATGCCTGAATTGATCCTGTGGGGATAATTTAATCATATACAGTATACACATTTCTATGGTGCCTAGATGCACCCAAATGTGTCGCTCATTGGTTTGTTTTTACTTGATATAGTGTATTAATACTACCAAAGCCGAGGAGATTGCTCTCCACACACACCACTGTAAAATTATTCACCTTAAGTTTACCTCACGTCAATACTGCACATGGAAACCAAAGACTTGCTGGTGTACACTTTGAAGCCAAGCAAAACAAAACAAACAAACAAAAAAAAATTACTAACATTTTCATTTTTTTTCTTTTTAGCAATAATACCCCTAGCAAATAATTGATCTTTTGTACTGTATAAAGAAGAATGTGAACACAAATGTGATGGCAACATTTTTTTTAAGTTGAATTAAAAACTTTACATTGGACTGTACAAGATATTATGATAAACTATTTACATATTCAGACATAAACCTTTTTTTTTTTTAAAGCAGCAACAGACACTATGTATTTCATTTTCTCTAATAACACCCAAACAATACTTGCCATGGGCCTAGGTACCTGCCAGAAGAAGAAAAAAAAGGATTTCTACGCAGAAAATTGTATCAGGCTGCCAGCAATTTCAAAACAACGGCTCCAGTGATAGAGGAGCCACACACAGTGTTGCTTGAGAGACAACTCTAAAAAGCAAAGTACCAAAGACAACTATAAATGTTGCCCTGAATGACAAATTTTACACTTCTGAACAGCAGCTAGCATGTAAGTCCAGCATGTCAGTGAATTGTGCTGATTAAATTAACACAGAGAATATTCCCACCATATACATCACAAAGTTCAGACAGGGGAAAAAAAAAAAAATGAAATTACAGTAAGTAATGTTGAAACAGCATACAGGCTTTTGTCTTCAGTTGTTCATTCAAACCATTTGCACGTCTATCAAGTGGATTAAGAGAAAACAATTGTGAGGGCTACATTTGCAGATGGCTGGATAGTCATGAACAATGTTCAGCAACGTACGAAAAGATGACAAGGAGAGAATTAAGTAAGAAGAATGCACAATGTATGTGCATTTCGCCACATTAAAACAAATAAATATTTGCACGCTCCCACCTTTCAAAAAAAATAAAATAACATCACTTGTGTTTGAAACAATCATTCATGAAAAAACACCTTTGTTTAGTATGATAATGTAAATGCATGCAGATTTTTTTTTAGGATGACATCAGCTAGTGAGGATATCAACAAGTGAGGATATACAGCATACCACTTAGATTGTATCATGATTGGAAACAAATTATTGAATAATTCCTTTACATCAAGTGCTTGTTGTTTAAATGAGTACCTTACTTGTAATGACTCCTCTATTAACAAGTCTAAGGAGTATAGCTTTTATTTCAATTGGTTCTTTGAATAGTCCAGGGAAGATTATCAAAACATAAGCAAGTGAGGTGCTTCTCTCTGTCTAATACTGCTCTCTTCTAATAAGCAGAAAAAATTCAGCATCTACATGAGGTACAGTGACGTGTCAGGTTTTAAAAACATGAAACCACGTACAAAAATAAAACATAAAAAAAGAAAATAAAATAGAACAGCCAAATACATAACTTATACTTCACTAATGAACAAAAATATATTTCCTATGTTATATTTACAATAAAGAGATGGTGAATTCACTGAAAACCATTTTTAGCTCCAATTCATAAAACTTTTTTTTTTCTATTTCTCTGATTGTCCATGTTGTTGTTTTACTGTCAATTTTAGAGCCAGCAGTGGCTAATAATAAATACAGTATGTTGATACTCTACAGTTTCAAATACAATATACAATGCACTGAAGTCTGGTGTTTGACGGCTAACCGAGCCTGCTGTTGGATTTTCTGCTCACTTTCTTGTGCTGAGTCTCTCCCCTAGGCAGCCCTGAAGCTTAAACAAAGTGTTCATTCATCACATGTGTCTTTGCATAAATAAACAAAATAAGTAGACAAAAAAATGACTCAAATCTGGCAACTGTGAGAGCAAACCCACTTGAGTCCAACTGGGGAATTTTGTTCATTCATGGTGTTTTTCCTCAAACAGCTTCACATTAATCAGAATTGATAAAAATACAATTTATATCCAGTGCTTATAACACTTACGAAACATCGTCTCCTCGTGAGTTCTTGTCATTTTCTTTTCTTTCTTTTTTGTCTTTTTTTCGCTATATAAGCACAGTCAAGTTTCAGTTCTGTGAAGAGTCCTTTTTAACTACCAGCCAACTAAAGCAGCGTGGCATGGTCATGAAAATATTTACAATCACATACAAATCAATCTAACCACCAGCAAACAGGTTGACTTGGAGGGAAATCCACTTGGGTTTGTTTGTAGGAGAGCATCCTTAAAATGTCTTGTACCTCAAAATGAGAACAATGTAGAAAAGATGAGATGGGGGAAAACAATTAAATGGGAATTATTAATGGTGTGGTTAAAAAACCTACAAGACTTAATATAAATGCTTCCAAAAAGTAGAAACAATGCAAGCCAGCGCTGACAATAAGACAATTAAAGCACAGAAGATATGTGTGCTTAAGAGATATAAAGAACCATCTGTACCAATTAGAGCTAGGAGAAAAATGCAGTGACCAGCAGTGGGGATCTTGACCAGTTACAGCAAGTAACCAGCCATTCAGCTCCTTCAAAAAGCTCTGTGCTCTTTCTGAAATGGACAGGTTCAAGGGCAAGGGAGGGGAATAGCTGGACTCATGCATTAATAATGCTGTATTTCAGATGATACCCAGTCGTCAGTCATTTTAATAATCCCCCACAGCTTGATGTACTTGTTCCATCTGCTCGCCAGTGCCTGGTGATTGGGCCAGGGTGGGAGCCCTGTTGAGGCCTTACTACCAGCACTTTGATGGAGAGCACAATGAGGGACACACACCCCATTTTTATTGTTTCCCATCCCACCCTGGTGTTTTCTCCTTCTCTGAGCCAGATGGCGCCCCCTGGGTACTGAGGTTGCCACGGGCAGGGGTCAGAGCAGGGCATGGCAGGGAGGGGAGCCACTTAGACCTTCTGCCCTGTAAAGAGGATCTGAGTCTCAACATCAAGGCCTTGCTTTATCTAGCTGCAGTCTCCAGAAGGTCACCACTTGTCAGCTTTTTAGCTGAAATTAGGATAGAGACTTTGCAGCCCTTGTTTCTGAGTCATTGCATGTTGTCCTGTTTTAAATACGAGTTAAGTGCACTCCAAAAGATTATTAAAAATAACAACGTAAGACTCAAGGGTGACAGAATAAAATTTGTTTAAGTGCACTAATGCAAAAATCAGTGTTTTAAGTTACCCCCGTCATGTGTATATGACAAGGTCATTTAAGAAACAAACACATGATTTTAACATTTTTCTCAGTTTATAAATATCCTCAAACTGTCTCTCCTCTTATGACTACGGCAGTAATCAACTCATTGCATCAACCCGATGTCCGTGCTCTCCTTTAAGACTTCTTAGTGTCAATTTAAGATTTACAATGTCTAAAAAGAATTAAGATTGAAAAAAAAAAAAAAAAAGGAAGTTCTAAGACTTTAAACTTGCCGTCCAAATGGGGCTAAAGCGTTTAACAGAACGTACTGTAGCTACACATTGTACAACATCAATTTGAGATTGTAATGCCCCCAAAGCTGCCTTTCGCTGCTGTTCCAATCCCACAGATTGGAGGCCTTTGGCCCTTTAGCATTCTGGCCTGATTACAATAACTCTGATTAAGAACTTGGTGAGTCAAGACTGGGTTGCAGAGCTGGAAATGAGTTAAGGATGCCACGGTGCTCTGTGTGGACTGGGATGAGGAAATGAAAGGGCTGGCCGGTTTCGTTGATGATCACTGCATTGGGCTCCCTGGAGAACAGCTAGCATCACAAGCTACCACCCAAAGACAAAAAGTCTAAACCTCCTGCTGCCTCCAAGTTCCTGAGTTTCATTTGTTTATTCTGTTAGGGTAAATTAAAGAAAGACTGGATAATGAAGCTGTATTAAGAGATCAAGAGATTGTCCAAGACTCACAAAGCCTCTCCCAAAAGACTTTACAGATTTTAGAAACAACTTGAAATGTTTGGCACTTCTGCACTAAATTATGCAGTTTGTGTAATAACAATAATAACAAAAACACAAATAATGATAATATGTAATTTCCCTCTATAATAAATTGGAATCACTCCATATGAATTTTGAGATTTTTGTACTGGTAATTGATTATTGATTAAAAACATTCACAAGCTGTTGGCTGGCACACTATACCTGAGTGAGAATATTATTCCCATCTTGAACAGTTATGCAATATATCAAAATCATCTAATTGAAGAGGAAAACAAGGTAAATGACCGTAAGAATTATAGGTTCATATCAAATGTTCAATTTCAAGTTCCATCTTTTGTTCTAGACAATGACCTAATTGTGTAAATGTCCATGATCACAATGAAAAACACAAACAATGAGATTAAAAAAAAAACTAAATTACCACAACCAAACTGCTTCACACACTTGAGGAAACACTTAAGACCAAATAGCTTTTGATTCTGATGAAGCCACATCTGCATGCTGGCTCTTAAATGATACATCATTGTTATTTTATTTTTTTACATTTTTAAACCTTTGTGGTGTAGTCTTGTTCTCTTTTGCTCTTTCGCTCCCTCAGATCAGACCAGCCCTCTGGGCATCCTCCTGTATGAGTGTTGTGTCTGCATTGGCCTCTTCGACTAAAGAGGTCTCAGTTGGCGCTGACTGGCTCTTGCGTGTCATTTTCACTACTATAGTCTGATTTGGGCTCATCCTCAAAATCCTCATACATGTCCATCTCATCCTCGCCATTGACCGGCACGCTGTTGTTTGCCATGATATTGGGCTCTAGCTTCATGTTGTAGGTACTCTGAATGACGGGAATGGATGGCTCAGGACTCGCCGAGGCACTCGAGCACTCTGATGTCATCTGAGGTGAGGGTGTGGTGGTTGCCATGGTGATGGCCCCAGGATAGACCAAACTGGAGCTGGTGGTGATGGGAATCTGTGGTGGTTGTCTGGATGTAGGAAAAAGAGAGGGAATTAAGATGAACCCCACTGACTGTCACAAGTTTGACCGTCATAAACGATAAAAGAACAGATGGAAAGAATGCCGAAAGTGTTGCTGAAAGAGTGAGTGCTGCTTAGCGTAGTCTCAAAAATCTCTCTCTCTCGCTCTCTCTCTCTCTCTCTCTCTNTATATATATATATGTATGTATATATATATGTATATATATATATATGTATATATATGTATATATGTATATATATGTGTATATATGTATATATATATGTATATATGTGTATATATGTGTATATATGTATATATGTATATATATATATATACACACATATATGCGTATATATGTATATATATGCGTATATATGTATGCATATATATGTGTATATATATGCGTATATATGTATATATGTATGCATATATATGTGTATATATGTATACATATATATACAGTGCATCCAGAAAGTATTCACAGCGCTTCACGTTTTCCACTTTCCGTCATGTTACAGCCTTATTCCAAAATGGAATAAATTCATTTCTGTCCTCAAAATTCTACACACAATACCCCATAATGACAAAGTGAAAAAAGTTTCTTAGAGAGTTTTGCAAATTTATAAAAAAACAACAACTAAGAAATCACATGTACATAAGTATTCACAGCCTTTGCTCAATACTTTGTTGATGCACCTTTGGCAGCAATTACAGCCTCAAGTCTTTTTGAATATGATGCCACAAGCTTGGCACACCTATATTTGGGCAGTTTCGCCCATTCCTCTTTGCAGCACCTCTCAAGCTCCATCAGGTTGGATGGGAAGCGTCGGTGCACAGCCATTTTCAGATCTCTCCAGAGATGTTCAATCGGATTCAAGTCTGGGCTCTGGCTGGGCCACTCAAGGACATTCACAGAGTTGTCCTGAAGCCACTCCTTTGATATCTTGGCTGTGTGCTTAGGGTCGTTGTCCTGCTGAAACATGAACCGTCGCCCCAGTCTGAGGTCAAGAGCGCTCTGGAGCAGGTTTTCATCCAGGATGTCTCTGTACTTAGCTGCATTCATCTTTCCCTCTATCCTGACTAGTCTCCCAGTTCCTGCCGCTGAAAAACATCCCCACAGCATGATGCTGCCACCACCATGCTTCACTGTAGGGATGGTATTGGCCTGATGATGAGCGGTGCCTGGTTTCCTCCAAACATGACGCCTGGCATTCACGCCAAAGAGTTCAATCTTTGTCTCATCAGACCAGAGAATTTTGTTTCTCATGGTCTGAGAGTCCTTTAGGTGCATTTTGGCAAACTCCAGGCGGGCTGCAATGTGCTTTTTACTAAGGAGTGGCTTCCGTCTGGCCACTCTACCATACAGGCCTGATTGGTGGATTGCTGCAGAGATGGTTGTCCTTCTGGAAGGTTCTCCTCTCTCCACAGAGGAATGCTGTAGCTCTGACAGAGTGACCATCGGGTTCTTGGTCACCTCCCTGACTAGGGCCCTTCTCCCCCGATCGCTCAGTTTAGACGGCCGGCCAGCTCTAGGAAGAGTCCTGGTGGTTCCGAACTTCTTCCATTTACGGATGATGGAGGCCACTGTGCTCATTGGGACCTTCAAGGCAGCAGATNTGTGTGTATATAATTATTTTTTTTTTGCAGCACTTAAACTGAGATGGTTGGATTAGGGGTTTCCCACAGCAGTCAGCTTTAAGCCAGCAGCTCTGTGAAAATGATTTGGGAAAAGAGAGGTTCTCCTGACAGCTCCCGTCTTGAGCTGTTCAGAAACACTACCCAGTTTATTGGTGACATAAAACGAATACGTGGTTAGTGCTGCTCTTGTCTGCTGTTGTGCAGGATGATTGATACTCCAGCCACTGAAGCTTATGACTGACATGGGAACACCTGGAGAAGGGTTCTCCTGCTAACCACACACAATAAATTAAAGTGTTAAGCTTCAGACTGCTGCCCTCCGGGCTTCTGTAAGTCTATACTTACCGCTTATATCCTGTAATAATGTCTGCACTTCATGCTCCATTTGCAGGCTGCTATTGTCTAAAATTATTAAATCACAGCTATTGAAAAACACTTGATTTTAATGTGCATGTCAGGCCCTTGTCTTAAAACCAAACAGCAGAGTTTAAATCAATCGCATTTGGAAATGGTGCTTACATTGTATGAGAACAAGCTAAGGAGGCAAAAAGCTACAGTCCAGTGGGAATTTTTTCCGATTGTCTGTGTTTATGTTATTTTGTGGGATTCGTGACTGCGTACCTACCCCACAGTAAAGAACTGCCTCATCTCTTGTCGCCGTGAGCGCATCATCTGCTTGTACTCTCCAATGCGGAGTTTTTTCCCGTCGATAATGCAGGTCCTCTTAGGCCGTGGCTTGTACTTGTAGTTTGGGTACTTCTCTAGGTGGAGCTTACTCAGACGGGCCTGCTCCTCATAGAATGGCTGCTTGTCCTGGTTAGTCATGGACTTCCATCGGGAACCTGCACAACACGGTAGATTGAGATTTCAGTATTTGAACACACGCAGGAAAAAAGCTGTTTTAATAACTGATGAGTGAACAAGAGTAATCCAATTAGGATGTTATCTTAAAATGATCAGTTATGTAATCATAAAGAGTCAGAGACCTTCCACTTCACTTTCGGTTGCAAGAACCAATAATTCATGTGAAATTCACAGTCGAATTATATTTTACCACAACTTTCTTTAACATTGAACTTCACTTAGTAAGGATAGAAGTTTTCCAGCAAAATCATGTTTTATCATCCATTTCACACCAACCTCTTGGTAGCCCTGCATATGCACATTATCTGAGACAAGAGACTTGCTTCGATGTCAAACAGTAAGGAGCAACAAGCTAGTAGTAAATGCTGCAGCTCTGTGAAGTGTCTTACTAGGTACTGGATGACAGCACTTTTAACAGCTCTGATGTATGGACTCCAATGCTGAGGGGACAAGACCCATTTAGCCTCTGTCATTTTTCATGCCAAACACTTGGTAGTGATGGGCTGTAAATCCGTCTGTATGCTGAGGTGACCTGATGCACAGTGGCCTATGAGATAACACACCCTCCTCATGTAGATACAAACTTTGTCAGATCAGCGGGTATTAAGGAAATTCCGATGTATTAAGGAAATTCCGATTGATTAAGGAAATCACAGAAAGCAAGTTTTGTCTCACAGAAAAGTAGTTTTCCACCTCTGCAGTGTGTCATGAAAGAACTTCTACAGCCAAAGAGTTAAGTGCTTCTGTTCAGCTGGGAGGTTAAGAGGTACAGAGGCAGGAATGGAAGTTGCTAAATGGATGATAAAGAATTCTGTTGGGTTCATGACAACATATTTCTGTTAATTGCGTTTGCCAGTGACATAAGTGCAGATAATAAAGCACTGAAGCATTGGAAAGATAATTTTTCTGTCCCTTACAAGTGGCATTACAAAAGCAGTTACATTGTCTTAGGAGAGTGATACCTGGAAATATTTGCTGGAGTGACTTGTATTTGATTTAAAAGGTCTTACCCAAAATCTTGCTTATGTTGGAATTGTGCATGTCAGGGAAGGCCTGGAGGATCTTGCGCCGCTCATCCTTGGCCCACACCATGAATGCATTCATTGGCCTTTTAATGTGGGGCTCGCTGTTGTTCCTTCCTCGGGCTTCCCTGAAGACTCGTGCCTCAGTAGATCCAGCGCCTCCTGTTGGCCAAAAATAATAGGGTTGGGGTTTATCTGCAGAACCATTTACTTTCTTGGACCCTGGAATAGCCAGAGCAGGAACAAGGAGAGAGAGCTAGGGAAACATTGATTAAATGACCAGCCATGTTCAAAGTCTCCTTCATCTACTGTCATCACTGCTATCATCATCATGAACATTGTTTCAGATGAGTGCAGGGCTACAGACCCTCTTAGACGGGGTAGACTTTCTATTGAGTGGAAAGTCTGACTTGACAGGCTTATATTTTATATGCTATAAAAGCAAATACAATGTCATTTTAAGGGGGAGCTACGCTCTTCAACTTGTACTTCGGTCTATCCAAAACTAAAAGAGGAAGACCTTAGACTTCAATGGCAGGTGGCAAGTGCTCACACTTCTCTACTCAGCCACATACATTTCATTTTGACATTCATAGTGTCCATAAAAAGAGCAAGAATGACAACATAAATAACAAATATGGGACTTAAGGCACTCTCTAAAAAAATAAAATCAAGCAGGAAAACTTGAACTCTCGAAATCTTAATAAAGCGTTCTGCCAAAGTACATTTTAACACATATGCACAAATAAATTCAGGCACGCCATTCCTCTGCTTTACTCTCTCTCTTTTTCCCCTTCTTCTTTCTCTTTCTCCTTCAAGCATGCGCGCACACACACACACGCACACACACACACACACACTTGCGATGAGAGACTGTGCCGATCCTGCAAAGTGCTGTTTCTCAATCAGGGCATTCACAATCAGCATAAGAGAGTTTCTCTCAGTATTAAACTGTACATCAGACTGATAATGATTTCTGTTTGCATGCGCATTTGCTTCCTTTTATATGTAAGATGTGAAAGAATTAAATAAAAGCAGTATGAATATTTAAACAAACAAAAACATGTTGATAAACAAGGCTTGAAAAATAAGACAAAAAAAGCCTTCCATATGCTACGATACATCTTTAATGATCTCAAATCTGGAAAAGAAAGCTTGGGATGACTCATGCATATTTCATCATCCACATGTGAAGCCTTCTCATTAGACCATTCCACTAGCAGCCTTGGCACACGTTACCTGGGGTTTGATTTCTATTATTATTTCAGTTGATAAACAAAATCAAACTCTTAATGAGTAATGGAGGGCTGTGCAGAGACATAAATTCCAAATCCACAGAAACCTCTCTCTGCTCTAATCACTGAAGATGCTGCTGCACCATTTTCAGCCGCAAGAGTTTGAGTGTCTTCACTTTGGAAAAAGCGTGTCTTCTTTTTCTAAAGTATTATAGGAGACAAGTAGTGAAAAGGCAATATACTGTATGTACATGCAGATGCTATACTGATGCAGCACACAACCACTTCCAGTACAATAGGAGGAGGTGTGGTGGAAGTTGGCTTTGGTTTATGCTCACAGAGAATGTCTGAGGTTCAGCTGCCCACTAGGAAACCTGGTTCTCCCAGTACAAAGCCCCCCCCCCCCCCCCCAAAAAAATCGATTTTCACCAGCTCATGTTTTACAGTCAAACAGCCACATTTATGATCCACAGAGGCTTGCCTTCATCTGGGAGGCCAGTGAAAATTTCAATGTTTTCTCATTGTGACCGCACTAGTTGCTGCCCAAAGGATTCAGCTCTTATTGTCATATAGTTCTGGCCAATGGAAGTTAAGCGTCGCAATCATATAATTAAGGGAATTTGCTGGTCTCATCTTAAAATCCTGTTTCTGTCGTCAAGGGGGAAAAAAGGATATAAAATAAATATATAAATATAGTTAAAAAATTTTTTGGGGGGGGGGGACCTTAGAGGTTAAAATCAATACATTACCTTTATTACTATAAAAAGTCCTAGATTGTTACAATCTCGTGTCATTCATTTTTACCAAATGTGAATTATATATTTTGACTTTGATTGAGATTACTTTTTTTCTCCTTATTAGTTTATTTCCAGATGCGAATAGAGAAAGCCTGATCTGCAAAACCCCTGCCTTTGCTTAGTCTCTCACTTTAATAATATATATATATTTCTAAATATACATACTCACACACATACAGCATAAACAAAATACTAAATCAGAATGTGAAAGAGGTGTTTTGTGTCACTTTCATTAACACTTTTTCAAACTCTGCGAGTATCATCTCTTGTTCTGTTTGCTTTTGCCTCCTAGAAGGCTATAGGCCCTAAAGCCATCATGAATTCAGAAATAATACACTACCTTTGCTGCCACCGAACCCCACAGTACGTTAATTTCATTTAGCATGCACTCACTGTACAGGATGAATTGATTTCACTTTGTTTGGTTTTGACAACCATGTTTATTGTGCAATGAAATGTGGTGTGGCGGAGGGCTGACAGTATCCATCAACGCGGGGCAATCTGCTGACTGCCGGGGCCAGATGAAGGTATTCATTAGCTCAGGAGCGCAGCGCTCACTCAGACACGACAGCCAGTGTCTGCGCCCCGGGATCGCTTGCTGTAATTTACGATGCCTCCCGTGCCATTACTCTATCACTGACACTGATTCAGCAATTTATATACTGGTGTGCATGCATACGGGCAGAGGTGAGCTTCTTACGGGGAGGGGGACAAAACAACCGCCTGCCATCAGCTAGTGCCACATCCGTAGTTAGCTAGGAAACCAGCCACGTGACTTGGTTCATTGGAGGGAAGCCAGATGAGGCATGGTTTTTTGCTCCCATGATGGCACACAGAAAAGTGCCTGTCTGCTCCGTCTGATGCTACAGGAAGCCGTTGAAATAAACAACAGTAGTGTTACATCATCTTCACCCGTACTGAGGCAGGTGCTGTGGTCCTGGATTTGTAAAGAACAAAGTGATGAAGGTATCAAGCTGACTCAGACAGAAGGCTGCCTCTGGGAAACCAACATAGTTTGACCTTTGACCTGAAATAATGTTAAAGTCTTCACTGTAATCTATCTGATTACAGTATGAACATTACAGTACATAGTTGGGAGAGTGGCTTTCTGTAATATAAAACCACGCAAGGCTTCTCAGGTAGGTAGGTAGATTATTCAGCCCCCGTGATACATATGACTTAATCAGAGGCATCCTGCACATTAGCAGCCAGTCTCAGCAAATCCCTAGATGCTGCAACATGCAATTTACTGCAACATTGTTTCTGTCTTTTCATTGAAAATCATGACACTGCTCTGACATTTTGCAAATGAGCATTAACTTTTTTTTTTTTTCCAGGAGGTGCAGGACATTTAGGAATCAGTTAGTTAGGTGTGTGATTGTGTAAATAAACACAGATGTTTAGCAGTGACAGGGACAGGCCCCCTGGGTGGTAGCTTGGGAGGGAGCGAACAGAGGGAGTGCTGCTTAATAGAATTTATTGTGATTCATGAGGCCGGCAGCTCAAGTGTGACAGAGCGATATGAGAATCCCCTTTTAATTTGTCTCTCCTGGAAACACTGCAGATGAGCAGCATGAATTACAGTGAGAAAGAATGATTGTGTGTGTAGGGGGGGCGGGGGTGTATAAAAAATGGAGAAGGGAGAGTGGATAAGGACGAAGCGGAAAAAAGGGAGAGAAATAGAGAGAGAATGTAGTGAGGCCCAAAAGCCTATCGCACCTGTGAGCTGCAGGCTCAGACTCGACCATGCACCAAGCCAGAGGGTAGCACTGCCCCAGCCGTCCCCTCTCCTCCCCCTTTTCTCCTGCTTACTCATCTTTGTTCTGTGGGCAGACACATAATGTCACCCAGGAATCCGCTCAAGAGGATGAGCCTCAGTGAGCAGGCAACAATCACGCAAACCTGCCAAGCCCTCCCTGTTGGGATCAAATCTAACACCTCTGACTGAAGGCATTTACTGCTGACAATAGAGCCTCTCCCTCAGAGCAGGATCAGGCTAGATTAATGTGTATGGACAGACAGGACACAGTGCTCAGTGCCCCTGTTCTAGCCTGAGCTCATAGCACGCTAATTAAACCATTACAAATTTCAAGTGATATAAGCCCTATTATAACATGTCAGTGCTTTTTTTCCTTTTCCAGTTAGGATGGTTTGAGTTTTCTGGAGCACGTGAGCGTGTGTGTTTGTGTGTTTGTGTGTGTGTGCACGCACATGGGAACTTGGGAACAAACAGCCAACCTGTTTCAACATGCAGGCTATGGCTTTTACTTTTGTCTACTCTATCCCCTCTCATATGCATTTAGCCTTAAAGTAGAGTCTAATCTTCCACAACATCCCAGCTTTGCACATACAGAGACACAAAAAACACACACACACAAATGTGTCCTATTGGGGGTAAATTTGAATTTGCCATCTTCAAAGCAGAACTTTCGTATTGATTGTGTTGATCTATTCAGCTATTGTTGTTGTGACTTGATAAATCATTATGTCTGAGCTGCCTTATCTAAGCTTTCTTCCCGGAAAACTCCTCAGCAATGAAAGCCAGAGCTTGATTCCCACGGCCTCACAGTGGAAGAAAAACATCAACAAAAACCTCTTCAAACAACCAACTCGTATAAAAGTTCATAACGGCTCCGAGCTACCGATGTAAAGAAACCCATCACCAGTGATCTATAACAACAATGCAACACTACTGTTCTTCTCATCTTATTCCATGAGGACTTTGTTAGAGGCATTGCTTGGCTACAGTCTCATCTTCTCTCACTCTGTGGTTGATATTATCACACTTGGCGTTTAGATTAATTCTGTTTCCTGCCTCCACACATCTCTCAACAACCTCTTTGTTCTCTGCGGACCCTCAGTGATGGGGGCGGTTTAGACCAACACACAACGTCAGCTACACAGCAACTCCATACTGCCATATGTGAATGAACAAAGGGCCTGGCTGGGCTGAGGCCTTTGTGGTATTTGGAAATGTTTTCATCAGAGCTTAAAAAGACCTAATGAATTTGCGGTGGGTTCGGGCGTGTGGCTCGTGGCTTTGTAAAATGAAGGAAATCCTATCTATTTTCATTCCTTTGCCACTTTTTTCCCCCAAGTCGTTAGGACTTTGGTTACTGCATGCTTCGCAAATATTAGCTTAAGCAACCTAAAGCTTTCTGTGAACGGCTGTGATGACAGAAGTCCGCTGTACACAGGGCCCTGCTCAGTGTGGCTGCTCTGTTCTGGAGGGAAAGCTGCTACACACCAAGGGGCTTTCACACCCTATGTAAGAGTTGGGAGGTACACCCAGTAATTTTCCTTTTCAGGAAAACAACCAAAGTATATGCGTATGTGTGTTTTCTGAACTACTGAGGAAAAGTGTGATGAAATACAGAAGAGATTCCAAATGGATTTCCCTTTTACATTTATGACTTTTATGAATTTAGCATTGCATTAATTTGGCAATTTGCAGGTCAAAAGACATCCAGATGTCTTGGGTAAAAATGGGCTACGTTTTTTAGATGTCTTGGTGACAGAACCATTGTTTCAGAAGAATGAAAATGACTATTTTAATGTGAAGCAGATCCTTCCTACATGCAATTTGAACAACTGTAAAATGTAAGCTTCACATAAAAACAAACTAACTTGTCAACCAAATTTAGCCCAGTTTTAACCCTGACATCTGCCTGACTTTTGACATGCAAATAAGGAAATATACATTATTAAAGAGAGCACAAATAAGCTGCACTTAGACAGATATGTTTCTATATATCAAGGTATGCCAGGGAGCCAAGCCCCGATTGGTTCGGGGAGTAGAAAATCCTCACAACAAGGATTTCAAAAGTAAACATGTCCTCAGAAGAGTAAACACTTTGTGGTTCACATCATAAAACCCTGCTTCACATCATTCAACTGTATGTGTTTTCCTGTTGGTGAAGCTGAAAGAGACAGACAGATATATTTGTGGTGAAAGAGAAGAAATGGTAACTGTGTGTTTTGAGTTATGTGTACTACCCTGGCTCCCAGCCATTTCCCCCTGGGAAGACGACCTCTCCTCTCCTCTAACCTCTGCTTGCTCCTAATCCATAGCCCACTGGGAAGACTGATGTGAGGCGTCTGGCACAAGCCTTTCCCTCTGCCCTGTGCAGGACTTAAAAGGACACAACTACCCTGGTGTGCGCTCTGTTTCGGTCCTGACTCCACAGTAGCCACAGAGGGAAGGTTCCCACTGGGAGAATGAGCACTGGAAGCACATCTGTCCAAGGAGTCAGACGGGTGGGATGGGATCTGCTGCTGTGGCTCACATGAGAAACATGTCAATGAATCCACTAAATGCACCTCTAATTCAAATCCTCAGGATTGGGTGTGATGTGAAACTAGACATGATTTAAAAAAAGACATTTTCTTTGGAGTTGGTAAACAAACATTTTTATGGGAAGTAAAACTTTTTTTTTTATAAATGTCTATGTGAACCAATTATCCAATTATAAAGGAGCATTTCTTTCTAAAACTGATGGGAAATGTGTCTAAGATGCTATTTAAAGATGTTGATGGGTTACATTGTCCTGAGAAATATCTATCCTTCTGCCTTGAGACTCTTTGAGGCATCAAAGATGAGTCAGAACCATTTTCCTCTTTGCCCTGGCTCTGAAGTGCCATGGAAACTGCCACAAATATTTATGTCGGACAAACACTGGTGCACTGAGGTACTCCTTGCTCCTGTGTAGGAGCCAGCGCCACAAAGGGAGAAAACGCTTTGTCACACTGGTGCAAACTGAATTTACACCCCTGTGCCCAGGACCTCAAACAAGCACAACAGCAACAGGAGCCGAGCTTGGAAAAAAGCCAGCTTTGTCCTCAGGCACCCTTGTCCTCCACTCACCTACCTGTGAAAACCTCGGAGCCACGGCTCATTTCAAACGGCATTCACCCCAACCCCCACATCTCCCTTACACACACACCCACACACGCACATGTTTCTGCACACACCCTTGCAAACAATTCTACCATCTAAAAGTGAGACACATAGCTACAGGCGGTGGCAGGCTTTATCAGCCATCAAAACTCCTTGTGCTTTCAAATAATAGAATTAGTCTAGAGTGTATCGAAAATCCACTCAGCATTATGAACTGTTTAGCACCGAATTCACGGTAACTTTTAGTGAATTTGTGTGGACTATGAGGAAACAGAAAAGCATCTAATGTACAAGCAGTCGATTACAATTATGTGCGATAAAAACAAAAAAGAGAGAAACACAAATATGGCCTTACCATCTAGGTCTTCTGGCCTGGTGAGGTCAATAACTCTGTGGCCGATCTTTCCGTCCTCACCCAGCTTGCCGAGGTGGTGCCCCATGCTCTCGAAATGCGCCCTCTCCTACAGGGAAATACAAACAGTCAGGTACACGAACAAGCACATATACACGTTTTTACAGTGACCGAATTGTAAAAATAACCCCATCAGGAATCTGAAATTTTGAAAAGAAAAAAAGTGTCTTTGATGAATGGAGGTTTTTTTTGAAGAGCTGCTCTTTTGACATGAGCTAGATGTAGCTTTTTCCTCTCTCATCTCTCTATTCAGCAGTTGCTATAATGGATGACAGGAGGCAGAGAGACAGTGAGGGCCAGGGGTGCTGTAAATAGATTTACAGAAGGATACTTTGTGATCCCAAGCACACAATGGGGCCGTGGCCCTCTTTGCAGTGCTGAGATTTTCCTCTGTAATCTTCTCCTTACATCCTCCCTTCCAGTCTACAGTGCCCAGAGCTCAGCGCCCATCATTTATTCAGAGTTCATGCTTTGGAGAACACACCGTGTTTTCGCGTTTGTCATGTCGCTTTGTGCTCAGATTAAACTTGGCATCATGTTGTACTTGACGCACAATGAAACCCTGTCATTCAGCGCTCTGTGACAATATTAAATGTCATGTCCGTGTGCATTTACAGAATAAAATAACAGCTTTCGGGGGGCCTCTGAATAGTTGCTGCACATTACACTTAATGTATTATGCAAGGGGAGAGTGCCGACTGCTGCTGGCTCCATTGTTGAATGACCTACTTCCTCAGTGAATACACAGGGCATTAGCAAAGGGCTGTCTTCCTCTCTAAAGACTCAACTAGGAGATGGACACTTTGACTCTGCATGATACAAATAATCTCCCCCCCCCCAGGTTTCGCCTGGATGACACTAAAAGCAGGCATGTTGCCACCATTCAGAAAAAAAGCATTTGTTTTACTCCCAGGGTGAGCATTCAATCTCTGCCAAAGATGTACTGTCTGCACTGACCTCTGCCTCTTCCTTTTCTAAACATGCCTATCACATGCAGTCTGAACAGATACTCAGGTAGAGTCCCCACACAATACTAACAGCTCCCCTGCCCCACACACACCGACACCAACACACACATTAATCTTTCAGCCCCTTCTTTGTAATGCATTGCACCATTTTGTTGTTTTTTCACTTTCCCCCCCACAGGGAAGTTTTGTTTTCCATTAACAGGTGAAGGTGATAAAAAATTAAACAGACCTAACTATTTTAAGTGAAATATTTATTTACAGCTGCATTTGATTCATTTTCTTGTCTTTTCTGACAAATGAAATCACATTGGTGACAATAGCCATCAGTAATTACAGTACATTTTGGGGAAAAAAATAAAAATAAAATTAAGACATTTTCTGTCATTTTTGTTGTCTTTTGTATAACCTTTTTTTCTTGAGGGTTAAAAAAAGATGACAAGATGAAGGATGAAGATAGTCCATTTGAGGCCTTTCACAGTATTTTGATTTTCCTCATGCTTTTATTTATTCAAGAACTATTCCTCAAAAGAAAGGACTGCAAGAGACGGAAAGAGCACTGCAATTTACCATCATACTTGAAGGAGCAGTCATTATTTATGGCCGGCTGAGTGATTCTGATATACAATTAACCACTACCTGCTTATGGCCTGTGATTAGAGCCTGTCTATCTGACGGCCCTTTGCTTACTTAAGTGTTTTCTAATTATGACATATGTGGTGGTCCCTGCTGGGCAAGAGGATGCTTTGTAAAGAGAAGATGGAGTATGGTGCCTTTCTTGGTGTCACATTCTGCGTTAAGCAACACACGCATGCACGCGCACACAGAGTCATATTCATCACCCAGCCACATTATTGCTCTTAATGAAAGAAGCTAGCAGCCCGATGACAAAGTGACTGATGTGCGATTAGCTGGATGGGCAATGGTGCTGCTTCAGATGCTACTTGGACAGTCCACTAGGAAGACACAGCGTTCATGAGTACTGTATGTCTGTAATAAAGTAGTCATCTCGTCCCTCTTCTGCGCATCGTTGGTCCCTCCTGATCAATCAAGTCCTTTTATAAACTCATGATCATTAAGCATCATGTTGGGCTGAGAAGGAGAGAGAGCATGGGCCATCCATCAATGAATTTCATTAATAACTCGCTCAGTGTTGAACTTCTTTCTCCACCTCACAAAGTCATATGATTAGCGAACATTAGCACATTAGACAGCTGAGAACAAGCCTGAATGAGGCTCTTGTTGGGGGATTCTTCTGAGGTAGTTTCACTTCATTTGACATAAAAAGGATCATGTGGTTTTTTGTGGTTATATAGAAAACATATACTTTGTACGAGCCAGCATTTTACATGCTTGATATAAAGGGGTAGTCACAGTAAGTACTCCTCCCTTCCTTGTGTTAGCTATGCTAATTAATATCAGACTATCTGTGCAATATGGTGCTACAAATTTTCATAAAATTTTATATACTGGGCTTAATATACTTATTGGTTATAAGTTTGGTGATTTATATCTGCAAATTAGAATGATAGTTGAAATTAGGGCCATAAATTATCTGCGCAGCATCAAGGTTTTGTTTTAAGGCTTGAAAATATTCAGTGAACTAATGCTTCTTTACTGCCCACGCATCAAGCGCTGTGATAAATTAATGGCACTTTTATTATTTTATAGTGTCATTAAATTTTTACTGATCACTCCGACATAGAGAAGTAGCAAAGGACATGCAGTATCTCGGGAAGCCGGCCATCCTGCCAGGAAAAGAGAGGGAGAATGTGGCTGATATAAAAAGGTATTTATAATGTACAGGACAAGGGAATGATAAAAGACTTGGAACACAAAGAAATACAGAAAATGTATGCAGCTGTGACGAGGTAAAGATAAAGAGACAGGAAACAAAAGATGTAACAGTACACATTATTCCCCTCCCACTCTGACCACGACCGCTGGCAAGCAACCGGTCCCTCCCTCAAATGACTTCAGCATGCAGCTCTCCACCCCACAACTAAAATTATAGCAATGCATTCAGAGCTGTAGTGGAAAACTGCCACCCACAATAATCTCATCTGCCCTGCCTGTGCAGTCTTTTGTCTTTAAAGTTTGGTAACGGATGCATTTGGTTCAGTTGCACATGGCTGCCCATTGAAGTCATTAGTCAGTCCAGTGAAGTCGTGAGTCACTGAGGAAGAGACAGAAGTAGAAAGAGGATAGATAGCGGATAGACTTTGTGCAACTTCTTGGGCGAGGGAACCCAAAAGAGCCCTTGTCAATGCTGTAAAGAGAGCTTTAATCTGGCCGGCCACAGAACATGTGCCGGAGGCCTGCTGCTCTGCCCACAGGGTGTATTCTGGGCAGAGGCGGGTGGCGGACGGCCCTGTGCATTGTGCCTGCTCCTGCCCTATATTTAAGCAACACATGACACTCTTCACTCTCTCCTTTGTAAATAGCTCGAGGCTATAGGAAGACCCACATGGCCTGAGATTGTTCAAATAGAGATAAAAGAGAAATAAGCCGAGGAGTAAGGTAGACTGTGGCGCAGATCAGAAACTTCTAAATCTAATTGATTTGAACATCAAAAGAAATTGATGCACTACTTAAATCACAACAGATGCCATCTATGGTTTTTGGTAGTGAAAAACTTGACTATGCTGCTGCTGCTCTACCAGGCAGTAGTCATTGCAGAGAGGTTTGGACATACTGTTTTCTCAGTCCCATATGTTAATACCTTTATGAAAATAGACAAAACAGGCGTTGTTGCATGTTGTATTACTAGATTTTTTAGATAATTCTTTAGTTAATTTTGTTACATTCTAATTCATCATTAAATACATACATACATACAAACTATTTTTTATCATTGGTATTAATTAACCAGTTATGAGATTATTATTGATTTTGAAACAAAATGATCTAACTCAATGTTGGAAAAGGACTAAGGTAAACCAGATGATACAAGCGCAGATTAAGTTGGCATGTTTGCGCCCCCAAACATTTTGACATAAGAATGATTATTTAAAGAGAAAATTGCTTAATTTCTTTCAGGCAGCTGGCAGGCATGACCAATTTTATTCCTTCCAAAAATGACCAGTTGCCAACTTAAAGTCATATAATAGTCTGGTTATTTATTTGGCCATATGTATGCACTGTATATACAGTAAATGACATGTTTAGCTCTTTGTGTAAAAACTGACATCAGTAACTCCTTCATTTTCCAAGACCTCTAAACTATTGGTAAAATCTCATCCATGTTTCCTGATTGCATATGTTTAACATTTTCATCATTGGAACCTTTAACAGCTGCAGGACCCTAAACAGCCACTGACGTTTGATAATGTCCTGAACTGGCTCTGGTTATATCACACACCTGGTATGTGGCAAGTTGAAGGCAATGGCTCTCTGACCACAATACAGGGCTTTGTGTATCAAGTGTCAGTCATCACTGTGGTCTGTGGCCCTCAGAGCCTTCTCTCTGAGGGTCTCAGATTAAACCCCTCAACAATCTGTCCCAGCCCTGATGGAGACAAAGACTGCACTTTAACATGGCTACAGCTCCTCACAGCTCAGCGCCTCATCTGTTTTGTATTTTTATTGTAACCAGTTGCAATGTTATTTATAAGTCTGCAGCTTTCCAGTAGTTTTTGCTAGTTTTGAACCATTTAAATGTTAAGTACATCCAGCCATGCGGTAAACCCACAGTTCCTTTCATGCAGACTGTTGCTCTCTTTTTACCCGGAGCTCTCCCTTTGCTAAGGCTAATGCAGGCAGCAGCAGAATCAACAGTAGCAGCCACAAAAGGCTGGCATCTGTTCTATAGTAGTCGTCCTCAACATCACACAGAGCAGAGATGGCCAGCTATTCCAGTCCTATTTGTACTGCCAGGGCATCACCTCATTTGTTTAAAACAGAGGGAGGAAGGGCCTTTAATTAGATTAAAGAGCTTAAACTATGTTAAAAAAAAAAAAAAAAAATGGCGAGGTAACCCTACTCTGGGCTTTGTGCCAATTGAATGTTTATTGTTTGTTTTTAATAAAAGGATATGCTATCATTATTCAAGATGAGTTATTTTTTGTTGGAGGGGAAACAAGTCAAACTCACAAAATGTGACCCTTTAATGTTAATTTGAAATGTGCATTTAGTCTAAACAATTGGATTTCGTTGTGTCATTATGTCTACTTTGGGACATTTTGAGATACATGTTAATATATTATACATATTTTGTTGAATGCAAAATATTGCAATTGTGTGCCATCCTCAATTAGACTCAATGTACTAAAAAAATGTTGATACATCTATGACAGTGTTCTGTTCTTATGTTGTTGCTGAGATCATTTGTGTTGACATCATGTACTTTTACGGGTTTCCAGTCCTCAATGATCCAGAACGGTTCACTGGGTCCTCCAGGGAATGTTAAGTTGGGCTGAAATCTAGTGCCTTATCAAACACTCCAGGTTGCAAACAGCAGGATATTAGAAACTGCAGCATTACCAAAACCCCCTTTCACATATGGACAAAACCTCGAGACTTGTTGGGACACTAGAGCCATTATGTGTCTACTGCAACTGTACTATAAAGGACTATAAATGGTCCTTTGTGGCCTATTCTTTTCCTCATCCTTTGTTGTATGTGCCTTGTGGTGAGTGCACTATCACAGGTCTTAGCTACTGAGGCCAGCCGCATTTCTGAGCAACTGCAGCAGGCCAGAAATTCACCATGTAAAATGACAACAGTAGAAAATAATGGAGCCACCACCGCCAAATGACCCTACCAAGATGCAGTGTTGATGTCTTTTTGGGGAGGAAGCGAGACAGAGCAAAAGACCTGACCTGGGAAAGGAGCCCGCAGACACACACACACACACACACTCACACAGACACACACCGGCACATATTATCCAGTCATACGTTATTTTTATTCTTTTGGCAAACATGAACAATTGGACAAAGCATTAATGTAAGCAATCTTCACAATAGCACTTGCTGGCTACAGCCAGTGTCTGGGAGCTGAGCATAATCTAATTTGGATGGGCAAACCCTTGTATGCCAAGGATTTACACTGCAGCCAAAACGCCTTGGTTTGCAATTTCCAAGACAGCAGTCGAAAAGGAGCAGAAAATTGCTTCCAGGGCTGCAGACCAGACAAGATTATATTCAAAGTCTTTGTGAAGGCTTTGCCTGAATAGAGCCCTGGCATCTCACACACACACACACACACACATATACATATGTGCATGCACATGTACTGTATGCACGCACGCACACACGCAGGAGGGAACAGTATAACCACTATAACCAATAGGTTAGGAGTCTGGATTTTGTGGAGCACCAGTGTAAGCTCCATTTGAATATTTACAAGATGAGCTTTGGGACACGGAAATGGACAATTGTAGTCATCAATACTGAGGATAGGAGGTGTTGCGGGGCAGAAAAGGGCAGTTCAATAGGTTAATACACTGGCCTTTCACCTTTTGATTCCAGTTCGGGACATGTCAGCAGAGGAATATATTTTATCTCACACAACCTCTAGGGCATCACATATGCAACGTCGGTCGGAACTAAAGTAAGAGAAATTGATGCATCAGTGTAGAAATCTGTCATACCTGACTTTACAGAGTTCAACTACAAGGCTTGGCCAATGACCCAGGGCCAATAAACTTTTATCTCTTCTTCTCTGCATGGCCGATGGTGTGTTTTTTCTAACCAGTCACATTGGACGTCACCTCATTCAGGGACTTGCTAATATGCGTGTACAAGAGAGATGAAGGCTGGAAGTTTGAAATATTAAGTGAAAAGACTTTTTGTCACAGTCAGTTTGCTGAGGCTGAAAATTGAATTAGCACTCTACTATTTGACTGCAATTTCTGAGTAAGAGGAATTAAGATACTCATTTACAGGCAATTTACAATTTATAGTTTACGGACAAGTGCATTATTCATGTCTGCTACAAGGTCTAGCAGCACCTGTTATGTGTCCTGCCAAAGAAGCTTTTTGGCTACACCTGACCGGTTCTGTATTGACGAGATAGATGGAGCAATAGATATACGAGTTATTTGGATTCAAACTCTGACTTCTTGCTGCTTGCTTGCTTTTTAGGCCGTAAATGTTGATGACGAGATGGTAACGTGGTTGAGTCACTGCATGCACCATCTGAGTGAAAACATACGGAAACAAATACTTCATATTTATTAACCTGTGACCCTGAAAAACAGGGTTCATGTCCAGATATAGATGCAGTGCATAATAGAGGAAAACAATTCAAATGGTTACAAATGGATTCAGAAGTAATGTATTTGACAGTAGGCATACTGGCACATTCTAGGTAAAAGCTTCCACTGGTTGAGGAGGAGATGGTAAATAATGGAACAAAGTAATTGCCCTCTGCAGACAATAATACCTTTAGATAAATATTTCAAAAAGGTAAATTGCAGAAGGGTTGTAAAAAGGTTTTATTGTACTGATGGGATATAGTTAAAAAAAAACAAATAAAAAGACAAGCAAGAAAATCCGCTCCTGTAAAGCATTAATATTTTACATGTCCTGAGGTTAGGCTTGTATACTGTAGAACAGAGAAAGCTAGAGTCATAGTGATAAAGGTTAGGGAGGAATGCATTGTACTGTTCAGACACACTTTGTATGAAAAGATGAATTGATCCATCTGTAAGCAGCACTTAGACCCACTCCTCTGCCCGGTCATTACAGTGGGATAAATCAATATTTAATATCCCCCTCTAACAGCCACACTGGATGATCTTAACCTCTCCTTAATCCCATTTATGTTACCTTTCCAGAATCTTCTTCATGTAAGCGCTCACTATGATAAACTTCCAAACAACAGACTGGGAGGGGAGCTATTAAAGACCACACCATATTTATGTCAGGTGAGGCGCTTTGGTGAAAAATTAATATTCTGAAACTGACCAAAGTGAAAGCTTTTATCTGGGGCATTCAAACCTTTCTAGTTCGTTGGCTTGTATCAGCAAAAGACTCTCTCTCCCTCTCTCTCATTTCACCGCTGAATTACAACCTTCTGTTCTTTATTGCAGCCGAAGGATGAAGATGATGGGGCAATTCTTTTAGCTGACTTGATAAAGCGTGCCTCTTATTTCACACCATCCTAATAGGGCCAGTGTCACTGAAACTAAGAGGTGACAATATCTCACTATGATTTGCACGAGCCAGAGAGTCAAGCATGAGCTCGGTTGAGGTGTCATTCAACAAGACAATAAATGATGTTGTAATGAAAACAGAAACATATTACCTGAGGTGATGCTTTCAATTATTGATATTAGTGGAAGCACACACACACACACACACACAGGCATGTGTGTAGGGCTTAATTAACTTAAATTACATTTTCCACCTGAACTTGCTCTAATTATTATTTGACGTTTCAGTTTTGTGTTGTCAATACTATGATTCTGTTAGTGTACTCATTTATTAAATAGTATTTTAATTCATGGCCCTTTTTATTACTACTTCACATTCACTTACCCAGCTCTCTCTCTCTTTCTGTTTCGGTTTCTCTCTCACTTTCTTAAAAACACACTCTCCTCAGGTGGTAAACGCAGACAAAAGGTAGATTACAGGTGAGGAGTGACTGACTATTTCAAGCAGAAGATCCCTTTAGGGAAAAAAAAGACAAACAAAAAGAAAGAAAAGCATTCTCCTCCTCTGAGATGATTGCTTGAACACAGGTTGAACAGATAAGTCCAAAATTCAGAGGAAACAAAACAAAAGCCTACAAAATACTAAGCAGGGAGTAAAAAAAAAAGCTGTTAAGCTCTACCTGCTAACGACAATGAAGCTGTAGGCGTGTGCTGCCTGTTGAAAATGGCTCTTTGTAGACATTGTTCAGCTACTGCTTTCATGTCATTGCACATTCGGCTGCTTGGTTGACCACATGCTCACCTTAGTTGGGAGGTAGGGAGGCAGCTGTACCAGCTCCTGTGACTGAAAAAAGGGTGCTTGCATACTCATGCTAAAAGCTTCGCATACCGTGTTGTAACTAAACAAAGAAAGCCAAAAACAAGGGGGGAGGTGGGTGATTTTGTGCAAGATGATGTGCCTGTTTGCTTGTTTAAATTTAGAGGGGATCTGTGACATGGTACATTTAAGACAGCTGCTTGTCAGTACAAAAATAAGATTATGGATTTGATTATTGTAAAGATCTTTTTTGTTCGGGTTATTAAGGGCTAAGTGCAGGGGAAGCTCTGTCTCTGTCCTCTCTGTGGGCTGCACCAATTTATTTGCTTCACTTCACTGAGAGCATAGTTGATTGTCACCTGCATAGACAGTGATCTCTTCCAAACACCAAATTAGAGGGAAATCAAAATAGATATTCATTGACTTTTTTTACATATACATTGACCTAGTTGAGGCTGTTGGTTGAAAGTGTCAGGTGCTGAAATATTAATGAGCATCGCTCCCAGTTCCTGCCTGCTCCTCACAGCCAACTGGCAACATGGCATCAAGCTGAAGAGAGGAGGACAGCTTTTTTCTCTCCTTGATTGACTCATCGATTGAAGATATTTTTAAAGGGAATCCCTGGGAGTGTGTGCTCCTGGTACAAAGCAGCCCCATCCCATGTCAGGGGACGGAGAGGGCTGCAAGTCTGCTTTAATTGGGCAGAGACTTCAGAGTCTTTTTAACCCACACCGGGCACTGCCATGGCCTGTCACGGCCCTCACACCAACATCAACAACGCCGAGCCCTCTAAACACGCACACACAAACATATTCATACTAATTTGAGTAAACACACATGTACACACTGCTCTATGCCAGCTCTTATCAATACGACCACCCTGGACATGGATTAAAGAAAATATTAGGCTAGTCTTAAGAATTACTGCTATATCAAAATCACCATGTTCTACTTTCTTTAATAGTTTCTTTCCTCCACTACTTGCTGGGAGAGCTGATCTTTGTGGTCAACTGCTTGTTTTTTGTTTTATGGAAAAAGCTTGCAAAGGGGAAGACCTGAATCAGGGATTAAACAGAGAGACTATATGATAGTAGTCCTAACCTTGTCAACTCTGCAGTTGTTGAGGCCCACTGAACTGAGGGCGGACAGCTTCGCCTCCATGCCCTGCTGGTGATGTTGCAGCTGTTCTCTCTGGATCTGCTCCCTCATTTTCCGAGCCTCCTGGATGGCCTTCAGCACTGTGTCCTGGTCTCCGAACAACGCGGTAGAGTTTAGGCTGGACAGAATATCTATTCACACACACACACACACACACACACACACACACACACACACGTAAGGGAGTTTGGACAGCAAAATTAGTCTGCTGCAACACACACTGCCAAAAAAAGAAACTTCTCACAACATCCTGACAGTGGCATTTATTAGTGAAATGTGAAGTATCAAAACAGTACCAAAACCTTGCTATGTGGTCTCCCTGTATGTGAGTGCATACTGTAAATGTCTGTTTGAACAGAGTAGGGATATTGTTTGTGAGGTCTTACCCAGAGATGAGCCCCGGCCCAGGCCTCCTCCGAGTGGGTTGGGGATACCGCCCTTGCTAAGGAGGCTGTTGGGGCTGCTTTTACTGCCGAGGAACAGGTTTTGTGTCGGGGATGAGGGGGATTTGACCAGTTCTGTCGTCTTTTGCCGAGCAGACAGGTTGAGTGGCTGTGTTCCCTCCTCCTACGGTAGCAGAGATGGGAGTATGAGAGAAGACAGACGTGAATAGGTCGCCCCCCTGCCTCCATTTTGGGGGGGAGCTCAGGATTCCCAGACAGCACAGTTCTCCTCTGTTCCTGGTTAATTATAGGATCCCTGTCTTGACCCACACCTCCTCCCTGGTTCTTCCCTCTCTTAGCTTTTTTCCTCTCTCCTCTCCTCTCCTCATCCATCCTTCCTTAGGAGCTGTGCCACTGCGATCTTCCTCACAGTTGCCCAGCGCCTTTGTTCACACTAATTAAAGCAGATTCTGTCTCTCTGTACATCTTCATCTGTTCTCCCTCTCCTCCTCCCTGCTCTCTGTGTCTGCACTCTGGTTCGAAGAATAAATAATTACCAGATAACGGCGATGCCAATGATCAAAGACAGCTGTTCCATTCATCAGATGTCGACTTACATTATCTACTTCATTAACTTGTTTTCTAATTTCATTCCTCATTTGTGCATACATGGTTTTATCATATGCTTTGATATGCCTATTCCTAAAAATATGATGTGATTTGAAAAACCCTAAGTAGTGTAGTTCTGAGATGAGGTCAGGGGAGGATTGATTGTGTTTGGTGCTTTATTTGCTGGGCTGGCTGCAGCCTTTAGAGCAGTTACTGATGTGAGATGGAGAGCACTATTATCCAAGGTGCTACCCTCAGCAGCTTGTTTACTCTCTACCAAACATGTTTTATCTGTGGGTACCTGCAGATAAACAATGGGAGGCACAGGCCAGGTATTTTAGAGCTCACTCTTTTGCTTGAAATGGTTTAAAAACTCATAAGAGTAGGATAAATGCACACAAAACCAAAGTAACCTTAAGTAACCTGTGTGAGTTATTACTGACAATTGTGCAAAAATATGTTGCTAAAATCATGTTGAAAACATCAAAAGAAATAAACTTAATCTTTTTTATTTTTTCTTAATATTACATTTTTTAAACAAATGTAAAATATCAACAATCCATAATTAGATATTTGATCACCTTAAATGTAAATAAAATTCCAAGATGATGGACAAACTGCCCTGTAAGCTAAGACAAACTAAAATCAATGTGCACAGTGGATTTGCTTAAATACAGTACAAATAAGAATGCTAAATAATTCTGAATAGAAACAACTCAAACATTCACATCCCAGAAGAGAAATGTCACTTCACACAGTATAAATCGCCCTGTGTATACAGCAGTCTTTTAAATCAGATTAGGACTCATGCTGTCGTTAACAGTCTTTTTCAAAGCCCAAGTGTCTCCTTGTCCAAACATATGGTTCAAGCATAGACTGCCCCAAGGCCTTGTTATTGCTGTGCCAATAACAGTTTGTCATGCAGTGAAGCTGAAAGCAGACAAACAAAACTAAAGGCAATCTGATTCCATTGGACTGTGGATACTGATGGGAGGATGCCAGTATACGTTTGCTTTCCATTTATGTATGATTCATTTCATTTAGAGTCCTTAATTTTGTGATATTAGGCAATATTTGTAATATTTTGACTAGAATTAGTGTTGTATTAATATTGGCCTAATTGGCACCCATCTAATCTAATAGAGAATTGTATTCATGTGATGATATAACAGTGTTGAGTCAGTTTGATGGCAATCTTTCAATGGAAATCCCAGGAGGCAGGAGACCTGAAGGATTGTGTGTGTGTGTGTGTGTGTGTGTGTGTGTGTGTGCGTGTGTGCGCGTGCGCGCAGAGAGAAAGCCAGAGTGCCTTCCTACCATTTCAAGACATGATTTATGGTACTTCTCCATTGTGATAATATTAAGCTAAACTACTCCAAATGGGTGTATGTTTCTGATTATGACGTTAGTGAGTGGGGATGATGTATATGGCCTTCCCTCTGCATGGAGGTCTAGTGGAATCATGCCATACAGCAGCAGAGAACACACACACTGCATTTGGTTTGTATACAAGGCAAAAAAAGTCGTCAATCCTACTTTTTGCTTCTCTTTTGTCAGCATTTGTATAGCACTCTTGTAATGGTTTTATTCCATTTTAGTCTGCCCTCACTTTCAAAAAAAGAAGAGAAAAACTTTTCATTGTGAAAAAAAAAATTAGAAACCATGTGTTCCACAAATTACTGGCTTGGAGCAGCCATAGCCATAGCAACCGTGTCCACAGAGTTCTGGTTAAGAAAGAGAGAGGGCCTTGTTAAAGCCCCACAGACTGATGGCCTGTTAGAGGTTGGGCTCAGCACCGGCTGGCCGTGACACTGAAGTGGTGAACAGTGTAGATGCTATTTTATTCAGACACCAACTAGGCTTGGCTAGGTCAAGTACCACTCAAGGCGTGGGCTGGTGGGTGGGCAGGTTGAAGGAATTAAGGGTTGTACCTTGACTTGAGTGATGGGGCTGGAGGAACTCTTGTCATTCTTCAGAGAGGAGGGAGAAATGGGCCCACTAGCATTGAGGGGCTGGGGGAGTGGAGGCATCTTGGCTCCAGGAGAGACCTGCATGCTGGCAAGCTGGGCGGCATACAGTTGCTGTAGGGAGGTGGAGAAACCCGCAAGGCGTTAACATCCAAATCCAGCAAACATTCAAAGTTTTATATTCTGTCTTTTCCTCTCCCTAGAACTCTCTCTACTTCTGTGTCTGCCTTCATCTCCCCCTCTTTCTCTTTTACGTCTTTCCTCTCTTTCCATGAGGCTGGCAGAGAACCTCCATCAAAGGTCTTAACTGTATTTCAAAGGCTGAACCCAGAGAGAGACAGCAGTCTTAAAAACCACACAGCTTTCATTCAAAAAACTTGGAGCCCCTATTTTCCACTCATCACAGAGAAAAGTTTGCCGACTGGATGCAAGTGTGTTAGCAAAGATCTCTCATTTCTCTAGATCTACACAGCTTCCTATTGAAGTTTCTGGCCTGTGATTTGTCTCCACACAGCCATGTGAGACAGTCCCATTCCACAATGTTAGAAACCCAACCTCAGTTGGATTGCCATCACAGAATGTTAAACACAAGCATTATTAAGGCTTAGAAACCTACACAAAGAACACTGATGTAATCACCGTTATTTTCCTTGGCGTTAAATCAGTAAGATGTCCAACTGTTGGTGACATTACCACACAAGAGTGTAGTTCAAATGACTGGCGAAGCACTCAATAACAGTTGTGCCTGTAACAGGGTTGAACTCTGAAAGCTCAATTTACATTTCCACCACTGGGCTGATTATGTGGCATATACTAGAAAGGGTGGTTAAAGATGTTGATATGATGGTTTGGAAATATTTTTTAAAAATCGGGAGAGCCACAGCCTGCTAATTGTTTGTTGGATCAGATTTTTGACACAGTAATTCATCCTTTATCCTGGATAAAGTTACAGTTTAATGTCTTGACATTAAGTTGTGTGCTTATTTTTTATGTAATTAAAACCTGAAACAAATAATACCAGACTGATTTGATTTGATGATTGTTTTTGTGCTTGTTTTTCTGTGCCTAAAGAGCCCAGCACTCCTGCACTGCTGAGACTTCTTTCTGCCCCAGGTCTATATTGATTGGCCACCAGGTAAGTGATGAAATTGGCTTTTGTCTCCTGCTGCAAATGGCAGGGGTCTGTCAAATAGAGCTACTGTCTGAGAAAGAGTGTGACTCCATGTAGCCTTAGACCTCACTTCATCAGACAGATAGCACCCCTTAACTCCCCCACTGGCCTGCTATCCTCAGACCAGGTAAACCTTATGGTTTGTTGTGTTATTCAGTCAGAAGGTGCTGTCAGGGAGAATCTAATTTCCCTTCCTCTGGCCAATCAGCAAACCCTGTCTCATTTCCTGGTTTGACCGGCCACATACAGAGCGCATTTGTGTGGATGGGAAAAAGCGACCCGGCCCCGCTGGCCTCACCTTCGGCAGTGTAAATGCAGACTAAAGCCAAACAAAGCACTATATGTCCATGCACATATCTCCAGATATAAACACATATGTGCTCCTGTAAGAAACTTTATCGCTGCCACATAAGCGGCAGTACAAAAGGTCCATTCTTCCAGGGGACCTGGGGATAACAACAGCACATGGGCAGCGGAAATGACAGACTGATTATGTTCCCACAATGATAGCACTGCCCCCACCTCCCTCACAAACAGCCTTTTGTCTCGAACAGGAATGGACACAGGAGCGGACCCAACTCTATTTTCTTCTCATCTGCGCTAGACTTAGTTAATGTCAGTGGTAAAGGCACTCTGTGTGTCTGTGTGTGAGGGTTTAGAGAGAGAGAGAGAGAGGGGACTCTCCATTCACTGCCTGTCACTCTAGGCTACACGCAAGTCTTAGAGGAGCGGAAGCTGAGTCTGTTGGACAGATGTTTGCTAACAGGCCTGTTGATGAGTATGCCCCTGACCTTGAGTGAGAAGAACTTTATTGGCCCGGAAAAGCACCACAATTAGACTTTGCCTCAAATTAGACGCAGTCAGGGTGCCCCTTTTCAGCACTGATTAGCAGGTCAGTGCCATGGGGTGAGAAGCAGTGGTTACCCTTGTAACCAGGAACACTCTACCTAAGAGCCAAAGAACAATAAATACAATCAGGGGGAAAGACAGATGAAAGGTGTGTTAGCCCACCATACACTGCTCAAGGACAGATATGAAATACCTCATTGTTCAATGTGTGTAGTCTGGAGGTTTTTGTCTACGTCTAGGTAAAAACCAAAGGCAGTAAATTTATAATGGATTGCAAAATTATTTGTTTGACACCCAGCACATACTTCAGAAACAACAACCTCAGTACATGAAGTTGTCAATATAAAGGGCAATGTGGTGTCAAAGGCTAAGGGATGATGCATCCTGCCAAGGCTGGTCTCCCTAAGCAGAAGACATCTGCCTGCTTCCCCCAGTTGACTCTCTCACATCTAATAGCCCCTTCTTCATATCTACTTGCCAGGTGGGGGCAGCAAAAGGTTCATGGTATTTAGGGTCAAGCTGAAAGTCAGTGCTCCAACTCTGGGGTACTGGTGTAGGCGAAAGCCTGAGTGGAGCTTCTGTTTTCTTTTTCTCTTCCTTTTTTCCCCTCCATACTTTCACCCACTAGTTGTTTTGCTTTATTTGATCAGGGGAACATACACACCTTTTAAGACACTTATTATACTTCTGTCTGGCACAGTTCGTATGATGATAGAAAATAGCAAAATGAACATAACTAATGGGATTGCAGTGTGGGTGTTAAAAGAAATCTGACAAAAGAGAAATACATGTATGTTTTCTCTCAGCTTGAAGGCGGGAGCAAATTTATGCCATTTTCCTTTATCAAAAGTGTGCATGTTTAACTTACTAGTATGACAATAGAGTATACGTTGTTTTTGTTTCCTTAGTGCTTTGAAAGGGTTTGCCTTTTTACCTAAAAACAGTACTATCTAAATACAGAAACAACACACATAAATGAGGAGACACACAAATGCAAAATCTAAGGTATTCCTTCTGACCTCATCATTCCCTGTTTCCCAGTAGAATGGAGCAGATCAGCAAGCAAGGATTCAAAGTGAGTGCAGCACGCCCAAGGTCAGCCTGTTAGCCTCTGGTAATTAAAAACAAGCCCTCTGGAGGCAGCAGAGGTTAAACGGGGAGGTTCACTTTTCTGCCTGCGACATTAAACTGAGATTACACACTCTGCTGATGATGTTAGACATCCCTGAAGTATGATATGCAATTACGACAGGCAGCCTCTATTTGTTTAGTAAAACAACAAAGCTGATACTATAGCTCGATATACAGTATAATCAATTGTGAAAAAAACATACATTTTCTCTTAACTTCCATCTACGCTTTTTTTCCCCCCCTTCTGCAAACACTGGACCAGATGCCTTGTAGTATAAAGAGAAAAAAACTTTCTGTAGAAAAACAAATGTGCATCTTGTTTTTCTTCAAGAAAGAGTCGCAGCATGGCAATATGTGCTGGAAAATACAGCGGCAGATATTTGTCAGATTTCTTGCTACCGGCAATGATGGAGCATTGCACATTTACAACTGCGGCCTGCAAAAATATTAAAATAAAGACAAACAAATTGCCTTAAAACCGTATCAATTCTTAATACCAATTAACATCCTCTGCATTTTACATGAGGTGAGCATTATCTGACTACTGCCACACTCTCTTAATCGCAATCTTGTGTGCGAGTGTGTCTGTTTGTCAATGTCTCATTCACCTCTGCCTGGCCTGGGCGCTGAGCACTGGGCTGGATATGAGGGCATTAACTGTGCTTCAGTGCACCACACCATTTAAAAGGCAGCACAGCGCCAGCCCTGTTTGCCACAAGGCTTGTACAGGCTCATTGCCCAGGGCGACCAGGCAGGCTGACCCAGGCTAGGCCCAGATGTCAGGAGTGGAGGAAGGCGTCCTGGTGCACTGTGCCGATGCTTTCCAGTATGGCACAACATCTGTCTCATCTGCTGGCACCCAACCTGCTCTGCTCTAACCCCTCCTCTTGCCTTTCTCTTTCTCCATCTTACATCTACAGTATATATATTTAAGTCCTTCTCTATCACTTTCTCTCTCTGGCACATACACACACAAACACGGCCCGTTTTGTGTGAGTGTGTGTGGGGGTTCTCCAGACCCAGGGGGCCCAGAGCCAGCCCTCCCATTCAGTGCAGCTCACTGCATTATCCACTCTATCTGTCCATCTGTCCCTCTGTTCACCGCTACCTCTATCCAGCTGCTCACCTAGCCGTCCTATTAGCCAGCCTTCCACACACAGCTAGCGTTGCTGCACTGCTCTGGGTTACCTTCAAAGACCAAGCTCCTCTGCTCATAAACACAGAAACAGCTGCTCTCTACAGTATGTCTGTTCTCTCGTTTCTCCCCTCCTCTCTCTCTCTCTTTCAAAGTCAAAAGTGCTTCACTTGTTAATGATGGAAGCCGTTTCTTCACATCTGTACTACACAGGCATTTACATCCAAACAAAAGATAATGTGCGGTTTGCTGCTCTCCCACTTTCTTCCTGTTTGTCCCTGACTGTGTAACACTCTGTCTTATCACTCCAGTCGTCTAAGCCTCTGAGTACTCCTTCAGATGTGTCTGTCTGCTTGAGATCTGGTCCGGGTTGTCGCTGAGCATGTGGGCTGCTTTTCATCTTTACAGTGGGAGCATGAGCTGAGGCTGGGCCCAGGTTTATCATGGGCACCATAGCAAATGCGGCAGATGATAATTGCAGTGTTAAGTCTTAACTCAAGCAGCTCGACTTCCAGTACTGTAAAGCATAAGGATGTGATGGGCCTGAACAATTCAGGGTAAAAAAGAGCAAGAGTAACACACACACACACACACACACACACACACAGACACACACAGACAGAATGAGAAAAAAAGGAGGATGGGAGTAATTCGGAGAGAAATACATGAACTAAGACACTTAGAGATGGTTCAACATGTGGATGGGAAATTGGAAAAGCTAGACAGTAAGACAGAGACAGGAAGAGACAGAAAATGGAGCTTTGACTGAGTGAAAGCACAGGGTTTCTATTTATTTAGTCCTAAGAGTGATACTGCATACGGAGAACCCAGATGTTCTGTTTTATCCAATAATGCTTTCTTTAAAATGGCTTAAACCCCAAAGTCTGCTTCCAATGATAGAAAACAGGACTTTCTCTCTCCTCCTGTTTACTGGTTCTGTAAAAAGGACGGGTGATATATATATTAAGTTCATATTGGCCTTAAGTAAATTGTTTTTCACTTGGCAATTGATGCAAGGTATAGTGTACAAACAGCAAATTAAGTGCTATCCCAAATAGAAAATTCTTTTGTGGAATTAGGGAAATTCCCTTCTTGTCTCTTCACTCAATTGAATATAGTAGGTGTCCAGACAGATTGGGGTACAATCTGAGCACAATTTCCTCTGTTAGGTGAATGGTGTCAGTTGTAATCAGGGAAGGACAGGCAGGGATGGAGCCATTGTTTCCTGCTGGTCCTGGGCTCATCCCAGCCCTGTGTGGGCACTAATGAAGAGGGGCATGTCGCGCTGGGATAGTTTACCCGCCTCCTCTCCTGTGAGTTGAGGACGAGAGCCAATCTGTCAGGAAAACATTGAGTGAAATTGCCCTGTGGTACAGCAATGCCTGGTGACAGCCACTTGCGGACTGCCAGCCACCAGAGTGATGCTACCACCCTGTATTGACAAGCAAATTACAGTCTCCAACACTCAAACGCATCCTGGAAGATTCATTTACATCCATCAGCTCTAAGCCTTTGTTACCTTGTTGGGTTTTCTTCTCTTAGAGAGAAAGGGCGGGGAACGGGGGGAGGATCCCAGACTGTTATGACAGAGGAGATTGTGAAGAGGCTGCGTGGCCAACATTAAGACTGACGGAGCGGCTAGCCTCTCTGACTGGATGGCTGATCACATTACCTCTGCAGCATTGTGGGAATTAATTCGTCCAATAAGATAATTTTTAAGGTTCATATATTGCACAATCTAAACTGAGTAAATTGGTGAAAATTATACCTTGCCATGCAGTTGACAGGTAGAGATATTTTAATTGGAGGGCAGCCTATTCAGCCATATGTGTGTGGGATTTTGTGTGTGTGTGTGTGTGTGTGTGTGTGTGTGTAAAGACGACGAAGAATGGGCATGGAGTTGAAACTAGAAAAGCTCAGGACAGTTTAAAGGGTTAGTGGAGTATTGTGCTTGATGATGCATGAAGAATAAACTCAGTAATACGATAAGTAATAAGTAATATTTACATGGGAGCCTTAAATCAGCTTATTTTATTTTTTATTAATCCTGTTTTTATTCCAAATAATCTTACAAGTAGGCATTTAAATGTAAAAAGTTGCATCATCAACATCATCAACACTGGACATAACGTGTTAATTTCAAAGTAGCTGTCACATTTCTTTTTACTACAGGAACCCTAAGATACATGCAGCCACAGGTACTTCACTGCAGTAGTTACTAGACAAAGTGTCTCCTTTATTTTGTTTCAACTGAAATTAAATAATCCCTTTTCTTATTGTGTTGTTCTCCTCTTGTGATTTTTGTTGTCCTTTAAAACAATATTTTTTCTGCTTCTTTTGTACTCATGAGTTCTCCCTCTCCAACACACACACACATATTGGAGAAGAAGGATGGTGCTGGTGCTATTATTGCTCTAAAAGGGGGGAGACTACTCTAACCTAATTTAATCATAGCAGGCTCCCAGTGCTTTGTAGGGGAAGTGGTGGCAGTCACATGGTTTGTTGATCCCAGCTATGTAGAAAAGGGCATGTTTGACTTGCCTTGCTGTTTTAAGGGGAGTCTCTATGCAGGGTAAATAGCAGCCAGCAGGCGGAATATGTGACAGGCTGACAGACTTCAATTAATGGAAAATGCACCTCTTTTTGTTTACTGTGTTCTGTAAAGGTCAGCCAAGTCATGGTCTTGGAGGCACTGTTTTTGCCCATTCTCAGGGTTAGATACATAATCAGAATTAATCACTCTAAACCTGTCTCCCCTCCTCACCCCAACCTTCAGATATATGACTGTCTCATCTGACCTCATACACCAATATAAATAGACTCAGCATGTCTGTCTGAACTACCACTCCTTTCCAATGGATTTCTCCATGATACACAAACTAAGCAACACATATACTCACCAGAAACATATTCACTTACTCTCACGGACACACGTTTTCAAACATGAGCAGACTCATTTAACACCTTACATGCTTCTGATAGCGCTTCTCGTGGCTGCATAATGACGCACAGCTCTTCGGAGCCAGCTGCATGCATTGTTAGAACTTGCCAAGGCTCGTTAACACTGACAGTGGTAGCCTCAGAAGGACAAATGCCACATATATCGGTGTGCAAAGAGTTTCCCCCTCAGTCTTGAGCTCTCTCATGACATACTTCTTTCGGCTGTTGAGCATCACATGTTGCAGCTTTCAATAACTTTTCGCTGTTGTTGACAAAGCAGCAGTGGCCACTTAAACATATGTTAGGAGGGATGCATTTTAATTCTTTGTTTCCTTCTTTTGTTTCCAAATAAGAGTCCTGATTTCTAGTTTCAAGTAGACTTAAGATCTACAATTACTCAGAACTGCGAAGGAAGCTGATAATTAAAGAAGCAACGAGCAGCAGTGCAGCTGAATAGATATGGTTGTTATTCAGCTTCCCATTGCTACTTGTATGTTTTTTTTATGTAAATAAAGTTAGCAAGGGAATCATTATCACCAATTTGGAAACAAAGATCATACAAGGGCTGAGAGAAGCCCTGGTAACAGTGGTATTTGTAATACTGTAGTAACAACTTGAGGGGTAGAACGCAGATAATGATCTATATTAAACATTATGGCCTCAGGTTAAGCCCTGACCTGGGTTCAGCTTTTTTAAATGCTGTGTGAGAAAAGTCCTGGAGGAGCCTGTAGGGCTTGGAGCCCATCCCAACATTTTCTGTTGCTCAAAACCCCTACTCAGCCTCATTTTGTATAACATACCATGAGTTTACCAATACTACATAAATATTAAAATTACTCATATTTTTGTCCATTCTTTCTTATTATTTGTTTTCCTCACAGAGATAAAAGAAGTATTACAGTTGTTCTACTAGTTAAAAGCAATAGGAAGGAGATTATTTTCTTACACAGTCAATTGTCTTCTGATAAATTCACTGGCAGGCGATTAAGGTAACTAAAGTGATTCTCATTCCCTCTAATAACTATTATCTTCCTTACTCCTCTGTCTGGCAGAGCTTGTGGGGATAAATCCTCTATAAAACAGGATAAATTACATATGTAAGGTGATAAGCGTGTGTGAGCTGCGGGCCTCCACGATTATTTAGTGTGCAGCTCATTACTTAGCGTACAGCTGCTTAGCCATCCTTTCTGCCCTGGGCTTGGCGGGCGTCCCTAGCATTCTTTGTCATAGCACTGTACATACCTGAAGCTGGAGGGGGCTGAGTCCTGACGCTGCTGCAGCTGCCATTGTGGATGGAATGAACTGCACCGGGTAGTTATCACCTGTCAGAGAGGGAGAGAGAGACAACAATGCATACAGGTTCAGACAATGAGGCGGCCCACAGAGACCAGGCAAGTGCCAACACAGATCCTGGGCCCTCCACTACTTTGCCACAGCAATGTGGCACATTGCAACGAGCCCTCGGCTTCAAGCCCAAACATCTGCATTAACAAAAGGCTAAGCTGGTTTGACTGGAGCAGGATTACTTAGGAACGTTCCACACCATTCCCTCCTTCCTCCACCTGCACAGAACACCTCCTGGAAAATACCATGACAACAATAACTACATAGTCTAACAAGTTAGGAGTTCTTTTAAGGTTCATGAGTGTGTGTGTTTGTGTGCGTTAGTGTTCAGAATAAATGTTAAATATCTCCCCTGGTATTCAATTAGTGATTATGTAAAAGGACCAGCATGTTCTCTCAGGCAGTTCATACAGCTGTAGACTTGTCTGGCTATTGTTCAACATTACATTGTTTATTGCTGAGTGATAGCTTTGGCAGCGGCGCGAAAGCACTTGTATGCGAACTGGTTAGAACAAGTGTGCAGTCACAATAACAAGGTTAAAAAATCCCACACATTCTTATCTCGCATACCACTGTGATCAAGCAGGAGAGAAGAATTGGTCTCCAAATAGCAGCACTATTCATTACTATTCACTACTGTTGGCCTGCCATCAGCACGTTTGTCAGACAGGGATATAAAAACGGCTGCTCTATGAGTGATATCCATGGGGGTGTATAACTGAGTACCAGACGCTTTCACACACTCAACCTAGTGTGTTGAAACGGACAGAACAGCCCCTGTGAGACGGGGCAGCGCAGCATTCATAGAGGGGAGGTTGGTTTGAAGCATGTGTCTGGAGGAGGGGCTGTGGGGTGCACAGTGGGAGTGGGGAGGGGTAGTTGGCCTTCGCTCAGACCCCACTTCTGCCTGTCACTTCTTCTCACAAACATATGGAGCCATTAAGCCACAGACAAGGTAAATGTATATACCTTCTCTTTCACTTTGCCCTCGCCCGCTCGCCTCACTTTGCAATCTTGTACAGCACAGCACAATGTGATACAGGCCATGGAAATTCAATCCCCATTTAGTAGCAAATAAAATCACACAGCCGAAGTGGTTTCAAATAGTGCTGGGTTGGATGTGCGGGGGTGCACTGTGGTTATTTCTACACCTCCTCCTTTTTGGTATCGCTTTCTCTCCGTCTCCCTCTCTCTGTGCTGTATGTGACGTAGGGTTTGGGAATAATAAATGGCTGGATGTCTTTAGATGTCATGTGAAACCTGGGGAGGGTCATGTGCTAAGTGAGCACCAACCACTGCTGGGGGGTTTCGGGCTCCAAGGTCCGGGTCTTGGGTGCACAGTCTGTGTCGAGGCACCAGACTCCAGCAGGGAATTACGTTTTAAAACTATGTTGTTTTTTTTTTACTGGCCCTGGCTGGTCCCATGCCCAGAGCCTGGACTCTGAATGCTTGGGGGGGGGGGGGGNTGCAGGTGACCCCATGGTCACAACAGGCTATATTTCCCTGCTCATGTGGTGCCATGAAACATAAGTCATAGATCTGCTGAGGGTTGACACATGTAGCCGAGACCTTTCTTAGACCAGATCAAATGATGATGAATGAACTATATGACAGCAACCCTCAAACCTGATCTTCTCTTTTCAGTGGCTTTTAAATGTTATTGAATCACCAAAGCTGTTCACAGAAAAACAGGCTTACATGAAAAGAATTATATAATACAATATCAGAGAATCAGTTTCAATGTGACAACTAAAATGTGGTAAAATACAAGATTTAAAATAAAATAGCACGAGGAAACTGTCAGCAGGGTGTCTATGAGGAGGACTGGCAACCCAAAGACTATGGGGTCATTCTGCAGGTCCATTAGGGGCACATCAGACTGATTGCTGCCATGTCTGTGTAAACAGTGTGAACAGACAGGGAAGTCCAACTTGTATCTATTTGTTTAAAAGATGAGTTGGTGTTTCTATGACTGTGCCTGTCGACCATGCAACACCAGGCCATTGAGCACAGCCAGTGGATGGGGTGATGACTTACCACTACGGTGCCAGAATGACTCTGTTGCCATGTGAGCACCACAGGGCTGGGGGTCATAAGCAGTGGTCCCTGGGAGCTGTCTCATAATGATAACATCAGATTAGTGCGCCTTAGTCTTGGAAGTGACTTGGCCACTCACTTCATGGTGAAAGGACACGGCAGCATCCTGTATACCCTGCAGGTGGTGGTGATAACATTGTCCTCTCTGGATATATTGTGTATATTGTGTTGGACGGGGAGAAATAATAAGAGGTTTTGAAATACCCCTCCTGACTACAAGAGTCATTTTCAGACCCCCTTTGCTATTTCTTCATGAACTCATGAATTATGCAGGGTCCATACACATGGCGACCCCTAGCCATGATTCCATAATAGCTCCTGTTATTTGAACTAAAACATTTTCCGTGTCAAACCTATTGCAGAGAGCACACTGGTAAAAGACTCCCCTCAGGCACTTTGTTTAAGCTGTCACGGCTCCATAGTTCCAAAATAGCTGACTTTCTTTTTAATCCTGTGGTTTTATAGTTAATTCATTAACTGCACTACCACACCTTTTAATGTCCTGCTGTGAACTTGCTGACTTCCAAGTGTTTCTTTTTTCCATTTTCAGACAAGAGGACTTTCCATTTTCTCGCTGACTCATAAATCCTTTTCTCTTTGACAGTGAGGTTTTCGTCAACACAACACTGTCTCCTATTTGCATGTGTGGGAGAGAAAGTAGGAAAAACAAATTTTTAAATGTACACATTTTGTTTAATTTGATTGAATAAGTAATAGACATGTCTAAAAATTGCTTGGCCCTGGGACCAAGTAGACCATGTGTGGTGAAAAGCTTAGACTGAGAAGAAGGGAGCAATTTAGGCCATGAATCTTTTTTTATATTTAACATGAGTACAGTATGTAGTGGCACATCTTTAATTTTCACAAGGATACAGGGGTGTATGAGGTTACTGCTTTGGCAGGGCATCAGTCAACATGTTGCAACAATTTAAAAAAAAAAACAATTTTTTTTATTTTGAAGGCTGTGGAAGGCTTCTCGTTTACTCAGTTTGAAAGACAAAGGGAGAGAAAGAGGCATGCTGTTACAGGCAATGAAAACAGTTGCTGGAAAACCTGTACCTTTTATCATCTACAAACTATCTACCTTATTATTGTGTTTTAATTTCTTAATTTCACTGTCATAAAACATAATTGTGTTAAGGCTTAACAGGCTTAAATGCATAAAAAGCAACTCCTCTATTACAGCTGTAATAGAGGAGTTGCTTTTTATGCATTTAACAATAGGAAGACTTTTCATGCAGGGTTCATCTTCTGTGTTATTGGATATCTAACAGTGGATACTTGGAAAAACAATTACAGCCAGCACACTACTGAAAGATACTTTCATGTTGAAGACATGTTTACATTCTTCTGCTTCTCTACTTATATCTATTGTTCCACATGGACTACAATGTTCCCAGGTCTTGGTCTCAAGTCCAAGTTCAGACAGAGCAGAGCATGCCAGTGGCCTCAAGTGTGAATCAAGCATTTGTTTGTTGCTATGCATTTGTTATGAAGTGTAACAACTTTAAGACTAAAACTCTAATTATGAAGAAAAGTGTAAAGGGCAAAGACATAGCGAGCAGAGAGAAAGCGGGAAAGACAAAAAGAAGACTTAAGTTGCAAGCATACCTGGCTTATAAGACATTCCCGGAGGGAAGAGAAAGCCTTGCTGGGCGGCGGCTGCTGCTGCCAGAGTGCGTTGGTCGTGTGGAAAAATGGGGATCATGAGCGGAGGCATGTGACCCTGGACCTGCTGAACAGATAGGGAGCGGAGATCAGAGAGAGGCCTAAGCATAGACATGGTACACAGAAACACAGAGCCTACTCAGGGGGAGGCCAGATCACAGCTCTTCCTAACGCGTGCTGACAGGGGGCTCTGTGGCAATGACGGCCCTCGTGTGCTCACACAATACGTGGCCGAGCTACGCCTGCTCTTAATCCAAACCACAATTTCACCTCGGTTCACCAAAGGCCCTGCATACGCACATTGTTCAAGCATCAGTTAGAGGAAGCGACATGCAGGACAGAGAGCTTGAGAGGCTCAGTAGGTCTGTTCTACTTCTGTAGAGAAGTACTGTACGTATTGAAAGAAGCATTCACCAACACTATTGCTGTTGCAGTAGATACATGTTAGCAAGAGGATTGTTGAATGTATTACACTGGTGCAGAGACAGAATTGATCAGCATGTACATTCACGAACACACACTCGCCTCAAGGGAAGATCAACTACTCACATAATCTTAGATCATTTATTTAGATGATAAAAGCCTAAAGACAATCCAGTAACTTACTACAACTGTTTTCAGCAGAGGAAAAATAGCAGGCAGTTGAAAGGTACTTGCCGCTTGCTGTATTTCATTTTAATGTCATTCTCTGACTGTCTGTTCCACTCACATATTAACCTTCACCATCCAGTCTGTTGCTGACTCGCCTACTGGGAATATCAACGCAAACTCCCTGCATGTGTGTGTCAAGGGTGGGTGAGTAGCTTATGTCTCAAAAGTGGTGTGTGGGGGTTTTGCACACATGTTGCAAGGCCCAATCTTACTGTCATTCTGTGCTTCCTGAAACACTATGATGGGGAGCAGCCTGGCTACCATGGGCCTGCGAGGGTTAATCTAGCACTGAGCCAGGCCACCTCAGGGGAACCTGCCTGGAAAATGGGTTAATAAAGGTCATCCCCCAAAATAAACACTTTACAGAATGTTTCTCCATTCATCCTTCCTTAAAATCAACTCGCAATAAAACAGGTCTGGGTGCAATTACTGCCGCTGCATTGGGGCATGAAATCAACCTGCTCTGAGCAATGACTTTTCCCCCATGTTCTGGCTGAGGTCTGCTATGATCTCCACTTTTTCAGCCCGTGCTGCTCCCCCTGTAGACCCTTTACCGGAGTAGTCGCACCCAGTTTCTCTCACAGCTAGCACGCCAAACCTACTTAAAACTACTTTATTGATCTGTCCAGAGGTGCAGAGCTAGACTGAAAACTAAATAAATAGAACCATTTTATGTCTACTGAGCTTTTACAGAAGTGCAAATGCAGAAAGTGCATTATAGAAGAATAGAAAAGTATGTAATTCTTCCAAAAGTAATTCTGTAAAATGTGCTGTTGCTGAAGAAAAATAAATGGCCAAGGAGACTGCGACAAATGACCTTAAATAAAACATTGCTTTATAGGGATTTGTGTTCCAAGTTTCCAGGCTGAATGGATGAGAGATGGATCTTGGCCTTGCATGTATGGAACATATGGAAAAACACAATAATTAATGTCACAACATGAGGTAGGGCCAGTGACAGGCAGGGGGGG
>LKNJ01000753.1:125214-191354 GCA_002120245.1 Maccullochella peelii
CACTGGGGAACACAGCTTTTCTCTGTCTATTTGGACTGTAAAACCAGATGGAGTCTGTTGCTGAATGTGCGGTAGTCACAGGGCAGAAAAGGGCTCCCTCAAGTCCACATCCCTCCAAGTGTGTTACAAGTGTGTTGCATGCTAGTTCATACATTAACTAACATGCATCAGCAGTAAATTAAAAGTTACGTAAAAAAAAAATTCTAAATAAAATGATGTGACTGTCAAATATTTTAGCTAAATAAATGAAACAAAAACATGTCTCGATCTATTTACAGAAATTATGATTTTTTTTAATTTAAAGTCAGTTTTTCAATGTTAGCCAATCATTGTGACAGCTCTCTGTCTATATTTCCTCTTCCTTTCCTCTTCCAAACACTCTCCTAAGTCAAAACATCTGTACGAGGTGTATGTGTATGTGTCTGATGTAAAGGACACTCATCAACATAATTATGATCATCCTTTTTCAAATCATACCAACAAAACAATCTGAGCCACAGCCCGGCGAACAGCTGCTTCACATGAACAATAGTCATTGATACACAGTGAAAAAAGTGTTTAAATATGTTCTATCGTTTACACAATTCCAGAATTCATATGTTTTAAATTATTTGAAAAGACAAATGTGATTACATTCATTAATATATCTGAATTGTACGAGACATGTGTACAGATTATATACTGAGAGACATCAGCAAAAGGCATTAGATGTATTATTCTCCAGCACTAAATGTAAATGATATCATTTCATCTGGGATATCAGCTTTTATTACTATTATTATTTTAAAATATGGAGCAGAATATACAAGATTCACCGAGGCAAGACAGAGTGTGAATGTGCGTTGAAGGGGAAATAAATGCATCGAGTTTGAATGGCTGTGATTTGCAGTAATGAGCTCCACGCATTAAAGTTTAATTTACGGCAACTAATGTCAGAGAAAGGCAAATCAAATTTTGAGGAGCTTCAAGGTGGCAACAAATAGCGGAGGTTAGTTGGGCTGTCAATTAACAGCTAGCACAGTGGCTGAGCAGATTATAACATTTTCACATGTGCATTTTTTTGACTGGTAAAGTAAAGTAGAAGAAAAAAATAAATAGGTTGTTTTTTTTTAAAACGAGACAGAAAGAACGTATGTGTGGCTTCCACTCTCCCTCTGTAACTACAAACCCAACCTCCCCCCTTTAAGAGTTACCCTCAAGTTCATCTATGTATGGGCTGAGTGCCCAGGATATTTCTATTGCCAAGATGATCTTGAGGAGTTGGAGAATGAAGTGGAGCAGATGTGAGCGGGGCACTTGGGCAGCGTCCTCCCTTCTCCTCGTAAATACAGCGGCATTGTTGTGCTGGCACTGCTCTTCCTTTGTCTTAGCACTGCTAAGTACTGGATAATGTCATTTCACACCATCTGCCCCCAGGCTTCATTAAAGATACATGAATGGGCTATCTTATGAGGAACAGGTGCTATTGTTTGTCCCTCAAGACCCAGCACTAAGGATCTGACTCGGAATACTTGAAGAGGAGCATCTGTAGTGATCAGTCAGACAGACTTGGCTGAGGCCCCCGTCTCTGCCAGCAAGCACTCCAGCAGAGGTTTCTGGGGGAACTCAGCCGCCTTGCAACATGTATCATCAATTCAGATGACCTGATGAAGTCTGTATCAGGCCAGCACACAATCTGTTTCCCTCTCAAGGAGACGCTGGTATTTGATAAATAGAACCAACTTGCAGTTCTACTGCGAGTAGGATAGCATATAGATACCATATTATGGAAGAGCCTAAGAGATTAGGTTTATTTTAGTTAGGGAAGAAAAATTACAGGACAACTTATTTATTATTTTTGCAATATTTAGTTCAGTCGCACCTTCATCCTATTGTCGCCGTTTGGTATGATAACTTTCTTTATGCCAAATTCTTTTTCAGTTTTGTGTCATTGTGTTTTATTGAGATAAGCTTTATTCATCCTTGTTAGATTGATCATTCAATTCAGCAAATAAAACTTAGATGAAAGATGCACTTTCATATGTATTTTTTAACAAGTTACAGTCTACAGACACAAAATATAAACAAAAAATTCTACAGACCTGCATTGAGCTCAGTTAATGCTATATTTGTGCCAGTGAAAAAAGTGGTTTTGTTTTTAGAGACGTGTAAGCATCCACCTCCAACACAAGAGCAAGCAGCTCCAAAACACAAGTGCAAATAGAGATGTACAGCGCATTACAGCACTCACTTGGGCCCCTGTCAACACCCATGTTCCTCACTGTCTGTTATAGCCTCTACAAAGCACCCAGGAGGCCTGAAAACCCCTGCTGGCTTTCCCTCTGAATCCCCTCACTTCCATGCACTGATCCACACACAAGTTTTCTACTCGCTATGGACCACAAAGCACTATGTGAAGGAAATTGGGAGAGTTTTTGTTTTTACTGCCAAAATCAGTCAGTATTAACAAGATTAAAAGACAAAAGGGGCAAAAAAAGGCAAATATCTACCGTGTTTCATGGTTATTAGCTTGAAAGGACCTGTGAGATCCTGGGTCCAATATCCTCATTAATTGCTACTTGACACCTTTCAACACATATCTCACACATATGCTTATCTTGGATATCATCTGCAGTCATTTGCTTTGAAGAGACTGGCAAAAACCCCTTCTAGTATTTTACGAAAATACTGACAATACGACTACAAGTAGCCAAAGATTTCTGAGGAGCTCATGGTGATGATTTTCTTAATTCTGTACAATCATTTAGATTATAATAGGCGCCTTTCCCATTACGAAAAGATCACAATCACCAGTAATCATTTAGACGACGACATACGTTTCACTGACATCTCATTTTAATAAAATTACTTCCACACTTTAGTAGCTGTCAGAGCCGCAGCTCTCGCTAACCTTCTCTTTCACATTTTCTATAGGAGGGGTTCTGTAATTTCACCCAGGGAGGATAGACTCCAGCTGTTGCTGTAAGAACTGACAGTTCACACTTCGTTCCCCCCTGCTCTCCACTGAGCTGCACACCAAACGCCTGCAAGTAGAAATCACCTTTTGTGATCCATTTAAAGGGGAAGTGATCTTGAGGAAGCTGGCAAACCTGGCTATGTCCCAACAGCAGCACACACAGTAAAACTGACACTAGACAGCAGGATATGTTTAACACCCGCCACTGTGTACACAGCCCGCTGGGTCTACACTGTACTGGAGCCTAACCAGGAGGAAAATCACTCCGTAGAAGCACTTCTGGGCTGTTGAATCCTCTGTGTTGCTTCAGGACCCCCCCCCCCCATCAATGGTTTTTAAGCACTTATTACTCCTTTACTACAGCTTACTTCTCAGCTGTACACTGAACAGTTACATCACATGCCAGACACACACATTGATCGAACAGAGATGTGACGGTGTTTGGATTTGTCTGTAGCAAATGGTAATCAGACAAATAGATCAATAGATTTGAACCAGACTTTGATGCTCCAGACCTCTGCCGTTGAATGAAGGTCTTCATTTTACCACACACTAGACTGAAGCACATTATTCCTGCTTGTCTGCTCTGAAAATGGGCACACTGGAATGGGGAGGGCAAATACACTGGAGAGGTTCAGGTCACCAACAAAGGGCCCTTGTCCTGGTCAAGTCTCTGACATTTCTCCTCACTTCCTTCCTGCATCTGAAATCCTTGTACAGCACCCTTTCCTACTAAAGTCAAAGGCAGACCTCTAAAGCCAGCAGTGTAGAACCTATAGCTTGAAAAAAGCCCCATAATATTTTCTCTGAATTGTTGGGGTACAGCTCTGACTCTGACGGCAGGCACTGTTTGCTCAGGTTTGAGCGTAATGCTGCACATCAATCATGCCTGTGTGTTACACTCAGTGCAGTTCAAGATAAAGTGCAGCAAATCCAGACACTTGAGTGAGGTCAGGCCATCCAGAGGGAATAACCAATAGATGACTTCTTGTTCCACTAATTCCTTACACAGTAAAACAAGCCTTCTTGGAAAACAGCCATTCCAATATGTCTATATTTAGTCGATGGGAGCTTGCAGGGAAGCAGGGTAGTCCAACCCTCTGACCCGCCTAACAAACCCCACCCCAAATCCCTCCACTCTAGCCCCCCTCCATCTCATCGTTCCTCCTGACTTCCTTGGAATTCTGGATAAAACTGCAGGCTACTGTTTGCTTAAATACACTGCCTGGCATTTACAGGACTTCTGCACACTGCTCTAATTTAATGTAGTTTCAGTATTAAATGTTGTAGGAAGAATAATAAAAAGCTTGACCTCAAGTATGACGCAAAGTGGTAAAATAGACAGACAAAAGTAAGTAAAACAAACACATTTATAAATAACAAGTCAGTGCATGTGCAGGAACATTTAAATCATGCATTGAAACAAAATAACTCAAGATGCAAAAATGCATTTCTAGACATGAAATGTGACCTGCGTAGGTTTAGTATAAATTGTGTACATAAAGCAAACTGTGCCAATTCTTTAAATGAAATTTAACGATCTAAAAAAATTAGATTTATGAAGAAAATAAATATCAAAGTCAAGCCTGAAGGTATGTTCGTCTTGTTTAAAGCTTTTTCATGCTACAGCTCTGTATTAAGTTACATTGTCTGTGTTTGATTCTGAGCACACTAAAGCACACATTTAGATATTAGATCTAGTAAAACAAAGTGCATTCCTACATGCTGACACAATGTATGGCATGAACTGTGTGCACACAGCAGAACAATCCTGCATTTACACCCTTAAAATACAGATATTTTAATAGCAAATTCAATGTTATATTCCCTAAGAATATTAGCTCTTTTTGCGGGGTGGGGACATACATGGTCTGGCCATAAAATTAAGGTTCACAGAAAACTGGCCAAATCCATGGGGACTCCCTCAAACGGCATGTGTTTTCCAATGACTGGAAAGAAGAGAACAGACATAAACAAACCCACAAGTGAGTTTGGGGCCGGCATCATTATCCTGCGTATACATCCTCGCTGTATGGAAATGGGAATAAGTGAAATGCCTCTGACCCTCATTGCAGGGGGGCGAGTGAGAAAGAACATTCTAAAGAACATTGGACACGGGCTAGTCAGATAGCCAGCTACATGTGATGTGAACAGGGTAGTGGGGGTGGGAAATAGAGGGATTTAAGTATGTCAGGCTTATCAAATAATGTGGTTGTAAAGGTTTGAAATATCACATCTTCAACACTTTGGAGCAAGCGGAGAGAAATATAACAAATGCTCTGTCTGTCCATTGTTAATTGTTTTGGGGTTTAATAAAATATTTGTGAAAAAATACATTAACTTTAAACTTGGCTTTGTGTGAGTTATATTTCAATATGAAGCGTGCTTAATTCTTTCATTCAACATTTATTTAAAATTTGAGGGAAAACCCTCTATTGTGGTTATAAAGTTAAGAAAAAGTATTTTGTCTGACTGTGAAACAGAAGTCCGCCTCTAACTTGTGTGATGGTATTGTTCACACTATGGCTGGGTTTCCCCCTCTGTCCCGTCGTCCAATCATAGACCGAGGCTCTGTCTTCACTATTACCTCCCAGCTGCTGGGGCCACAGAAAACAACAGAGCCCATTCTGTTGTTCAGCAGAGAGCAGGCCTGTCAGGAGGGGCAACAGACACAAGCCTTTCAAACATGCTCAAATATCAAGAAAAACCAAAGCATTTTGTAAAAGATTAAACAAGAAAGGTAATATGATGACTTGTTTGAAGAATACTGTTAAGAGTGAATTATATTTAAGAATTAGCAATTAAATGAAGGAAATGTTTAGAAAGAAAGAGAAAACTAGGTATTTGGGAGAGCTGGGTTATGGAAAAACAAACAAACAAATTCTACAATTTTGTTTCTATGAAAAACTGTGCAGGACAAAAAAGCTCATTCATTGTGTTCTGTTGGGGAATGCTTGGACTCTCCTCCACCCCCAAAACAAAAAGCTCCTTTTTTTTGCGTTGGCTGTGGGCTGAATGCTTTGCTTTGCCACCCCAGCCCTAAGAAAACACGCGCCCCTTTCTCTCTGCCGGCTGCCTGTACACAGTAGAGCCTATTAATGCAGCTCCTTCTCCCTGTGAGAGTGCCCACTGCTGAGGACGATGGCCACGCAAACCCAATGCAACGACAAAACAGTTTGCACAACATTAGCAGAGAAAACACAGTCCATGCAGAGAGGGAGAGGAAACTAAATCAACTTCACACTGGAGGATGTGTTCTCCCTCAACTGATATTTTCCCTTCTAGGGTTGGGGTACAATGAATGTTAAGTGTAGGCGCTTTGCCTTCTTCCAGGGAAGGTTTGTGGAGCTCTAAACAGGTGCTTTATAGTGATATTCAGACAACATAAAAGCGCTTCATTCAACCTATGTGTCTGTAAAGAATAGATGTTCAGTTATCAGGATTATTTAGCACCATGATTAATTAAGGCAAATCCACATTCCCGTATACCTGGTAATCTTCTGTCTTGTGTCGATTATTCTTGTCACTTGTGAGAACTGATAGAAGACTGGAAGTTTGTGTCATAAATTAAGCCGTCCCATGGCTGCTTTACAAACCCCTCAGGTGACAAATTTTGAGTAGACCCTCAGGTGTGACTTCACACATTACAGCAGTTCATGTGGCACCTCTCAGATGGAGCCTCTTAATTATCGCTGCTTAAACTGCTGAGGTGTCTGAATACAAAGGCCAATTACACAAAAGCATGGCTTTATTGTGTAATTTACATCAATAATGGATCTATATTTGTCTACATTTTTTTACCTCATTGGCAAAGACACAATACAAGCAAGCATACGTTTCATTTGACTGCGTCTAAAGAGACTCAATAAAGCCAGTGATCAGTTGTTATACTTTGACAAAGGAGGATGGATCTGTCCATATTTTGCTATTTTTAAATCCAGTTTTCACACAATCTACTAGTTTTTTTTTAGTTTAAAGTGATACAATTCAGTAGCTCCGCCTCTGTACCAAACCTTAAAGCTTCACACTTAAGTGTTAAGTAAATGTAATGTAATGTGAAAAAGGGAGACTCATGCCCTAATGGGACAAAACCCACAGACCCCAGACCATTCAAACAGCACCTACTGTTTATATTCCTAAAGCAAGAATTTGTTTTAACAGACAAATGGCATTATATACCAACTGTTCATCCACTTAGCTTCATTTGCAAACCATCACTGCCATGGCTGAGGTTGCATCTATTACACCTTTTTGTGCATCATTAAGTTTTAACAGGGCTGCGATGGCTTTATTGTTTAAATTGCACACGACTTTGTTTAACGTCAGCATTTCTTCTGCTTCCTGACAAGAAGTCACATTTCATAACTAATTAAATTGATCCCTCCCTCCCCACCGATAGAGTCCACTAACTGGAATTATTTGTATCCAAGTGTCAATATATTAAATCACAGGGGCTAATGAGTCGGGTCACCGCTTTCTTTTATCTTCAGTCTTGCATGTGCACATCTTCATCAGCTAACAGTCTCCTTAAATGGAGGATGAACATGCTGGACTGAGCCTCCCTGGGCGAGAGCCAAGCCCGTCTGACTAGGCTGTTAATGCTCCCACATAATCCTACTAGCAGGCTAACACAGAGCTCTTTAACACAAGGGAAAGCACTGGCAGCACAGCATCTACACAGACACACATGTGCACACAGCAGCACACACTTCGACACTTCAACACAAACACACACACGATCATTTCCCTGCTCTATTATTCTCTTATTATCATGCTAACAGTTCCAATCTAGCTGTGCTAATTGGGGGACTTACACATTCTCACATTCTCTTTAACAATGTCTACTTTTGTGCTGCTTGTTTTTTTTGCCAGTGCATTAATAAGAGTCTCACACTGAGAAAATCATTTGTGCCGGGGAGACAACAAAAGCATCTGAGAATACACAAATTAGCGCTATTATCTTTGTGCAATTACCATACAGCCCCGTGTTTATTTAAACTCATCTGATTGATTTAAAATATTTACCATAATGTTAGTAGTTTTGGAGTCTTTGCTTCTCTAAATTGGTAACCAAACAGAATCAGTTCAGTAAATTACTTGCATTGGATACCATGCATATTCCTTTTGCAAGATGTGGGGCATGACAGATCAAGCTTGACCACATCTGCACATAAAATCCAGATTTGCCGACCTCATACAGATGTTTCCAGAGAACCTCTGCCAAAATTGCTTCCAAAATGTAGATATGTATATATATATATATATAGATAGATAAATAGATAGGGCATTGTTGAGAGAGCAATTAATAGATAGCTATCACAATTCATAAATTATTTTGGTGCAAACTAAAGCAACAGCAATCACTGCCGTCATTAAAAAAAGACAAAAAAAAGAGTCTGTTTGTGTGTGTGTAACACAGAAAGTGTTTAACTGGGCAGACTCTACAGCCACTGAATACAGAAGACACTTTTACAGAGCTTCCCCTGTGAATTCTCTGGTTTCTTTCTAACAAAGGGAAATGGGAAATCCATGTGCAACTGACTAAAACACACTGCAGTCCAAATTTTTTCCCTCTTCTAGTAATATGTTAACTGAAAGTAAACAGCAGTGTGTAAGATCATTGTGTCTGTATTAAAACAAATGTAATATAAAAGAAAAGAAGCATCTCTTCACCTGTGCTTAAGTTAGTTTAAAACTGTGGAAATAGTAACTCAAGCTGCATGGTTTCATAACCTACCATAAAATGCAAAGTTTTTTGAATAACCAGAACAGTACCATATTACAGAGTGTGCTACATTGTGTGTCACACACTGACAAAAAAGGAATTAGGTACACTGAAGTGTTGTACACTGAAGTAAAACTGTTAGTGATGACCCCTTCACTGAGGTCCTGGCTTCAGTATGAACTGTATGAAGAATTGCTGTAGATCTTTGTTCTGTCAGACCACAGGTCTGCATGTCTGTTCTCTGTCTCATCTCAAAATATGCTTTAATATCTACCTCTAGATTGTCCACCTTATAAATTGTGGGTAGCTAAATGCTGGTGTGACTGAAGTTCATCTTTAATCTTGGGACCTTTAGCATCTAACCATTGAACGTCTCCATGTCCCCCACTGTTTCTTTACACCATTAAAGACACATGTGAGAAAGCCTCTAAGACTTTGAAGTGTGCAGTGGACAATGATATACTGGCCTTTCCTCTTTTAATCTCTGGTTTCTCTTTTTAAATGGAAGAGATACACACATTCTGTGTGTGTGTGTGTGTGTGTGTGTGTGTGTGTGTATCTTTGTGGACACAAGGTTAAAGGTAGGATGTAGAGGCACAGATAAAGTGTGTGTACATACAGTGAGGTTGGAATTTGAAGCCAGGCTATGTATAGGGAGAGAACGATGGGTCAAAGGGAGATAAATAGAACCAGACCTGCTCGATGAACTGACCATTTAATGTTTCAAAAACAGGTGTGAAACGAACATGGTAGACAATGTCCTCCATAGAAATGTATTATATCTCAGATCTTGGATTTCACAGTGTACTCAAGGTTGGCACATCAATGCCACAGCCAATGACGAATGACACTGTCATGATATTGTGATATTTTTAATGGATACAAAATTTAAATTAAATGTTTTGGATTAAAAGTGTCCCTCTGTTTCATCTGGGGAGCTCTGCTTTCTCCAGCCTGTTTGTGAAGATAAAGTTCACCCTGACCTTTCTGCCAATATTTATTCTCTTGATGTGTGTATCAATGCTTGGGTCCCTGTGTGCCTGTGTACTGTACATGATCGGCTCTGTGCATGTGTACGAGTATCTGCGTGTGAGAGTCAAATCATGGTTTGTATCTTAACAGACCCATTCTTGAGGAATGCATGAACTGGGGTCATTACCATGTGAGAGGTGAGGGGATGGGATGGGTGCTTGTGTCATGGCTATAGATAGTTCTCTCACTTGAGTTTCGTAGAGCGCCGCATCTCATTAGGGTATTTTATTTGATTTTGTATCCAGAAAGACTTTCATATACTATTCTGCTGTTACCACTCTAATGCTGCTTACTTCTTGGTTACATGAGTCTTTGCCTTTCATGTACTGTAACTAGAAAATGCATATGAAAGAACATGCCAGTCAACAGTCTGATGATCAACGTGATGCTGTTTAGCTGCTCATCTGCTGCGACTGCTCGTCCATTAGGAGCAGGAGAAAGTGGGTGTGATCATGAAACAGAAAGCCATGAAGAGGAGACTTAAATAATGCTCAGTGTGCCTGAGTGATACCGAGCTGAAACCAGTAAGAAAAACAGAACAGTTTGCTCATTGTTTCTTTTTTTTTGTAATCTCCCAGTGCCTACACACAGACTCAGAGAGATAAGTAACTTATGGGACAAACCAGTTCTCTGTTAATATATATGTTTAATTGTCACGTGTGTCTTGGTGGTGTTTGAAATTTTCAACTAAATCAACTCAAGAGTTAATCTCATCCTGGGATTGAATTAGTGCCAAGACGATTTCAACGACGAGGATGAACTGAAGGAATACAAACATGCTGAGGGATAAACACACAAAGCCTTGAGCTTTAACTTTTGATAAACCCCTAACACTGCAATCAAAACATCTGCTATCTTAAAACAAGTGACATTGTAATCCCGAAGGACAAAGACAAAATCTCTCTCCCTCTCTTGTAGGAATGATGGGAAAGGATAAAAAGAGAGATGGCTATTCAAAAGGGAACCTTGATTAAACTGCATGCCGCCTTGCTCCAAACCTCCCTAACTAAACCTCTATAACTACACGCTTCTGACGGATTCCCTTCAACACACAGCATGCCAACAACAGTCTCCAGTTGCAGTCCCCATGGTTTTATTGTTTGGACAGTTTACAATGTCCACTGATGTGATCAGTTACATCATCAATACGAGACCTTAGCAAGACGCTCTTGGTTTTCTCCCTGAAGCCAAAACAGAAGGACTTTGATGGCCAGCAGGGTCTCCAATAAAGTTTAGTGCTCTCCATGCTAATAGCAGAGTAACTCAATCCCCCAACACTGCTTACCACTTTGCTAAAAGTCTGTGACATACAGGCTGGAAGCTTGTTTACAAAACTAATTAAGTCAAAGCTGTTATATATTAAAATGGCCAGGGCATTTTTAGAGGCAGTAGTAATGAAAACAGAGTGGCCAAAAATGTTTCACTAACTTGCCCCTGACTCTCTTGTATCTACTCTCTTTGTTACTCCAACTCTGAGAGGAGTGGCCATCACCACACTGGATATTTGGAGGAAGTAGGTTAGGGAGAGAGAACATCTTCTACTTTAAAGGACTTGCTGTTGGATAAACAATGTTGCATATGATTAAACTTTTTTTGAAGTATTGAGAACGATCCCTGTTTATTCTTGGGTGGTGTGTTCTGTCTGAAAAGTGCAGCCAGCAGAGGCTGATGGGCAGTGGAACAGATCGTCTGAACATGGGACTCTTTTGTTTAATTGTGGATGTGGCTTTTTTTTTTTTTTTAATCAGGGAAGATCTGTGGCACATTTGGTCAAGGGAGCTGACTGGCTAACTGGGCTCTGCAAGAAAGAACTTTACTTGTATCTCAGTTCAAGTGTTTGAAATTGATATTTAAAAGTACGTTCCCATACACACTCGACCCCTCACCCCCTCTCAAAACTATGCATCAAGGGGAATTTTCAGGTATCATTTGCCTTTAACTTTGTGATGAAAGCAAGGGTTTCTAAAAGTGAGATGCATTAGGGCTGTGCCCTTATGCTCAATGAGCATAAGTAAAGGGCCCTCCATGATATGAGTATTACTAGCCCCTCAGTAGTGTATAAGGTACTTCATTTTAGAGTGTTTTCTAGACACAGTGTCGTGCTCTGTGCTTCTCCTTAGTGGAGTGTAATATGGAATTATTTTTCCAATAGACTGTCCACTGTTGAAGTGAAAGTCCCAGGCTACTGGCTTCACAAGAACATATTGACAGAACAGCCTTTCTTTTGCAAAGGGCTCTTGAAAGAGCAACAAATCTGGTTGTTGTGCTAACTGATGTTTGAAACCAGAAGTCTGCGTTGCCTGTGTTTCATAAGAACAAACTGTTATGTAGAGGTAAGATGCCCCATATAATGCCCATAAGGAGAAACTGCTCTTAAGCATAAAAACAAACAAAAAAACAAATAGAAATCTCCTGTGGGGAGTGATTAAAGGTGTCGGAGAAAAAAATTTGAGAATGTTTGAAGAGGTAGGAAAAAAGGGAAGGAGGGGATGGGGAGTTGTCAGCAAGAAGAACAAGCAGAGGAGGAGGAGGTGAATGAAGAAGGATGTGCCTGACACCAAGGATAACGTTAGCTTCACACAGGCAGCCAGGCTCACAGCCTTGACCACGGTCAGTGACCAGCCCTAGATTACCCTGTACAGTCTGACCATGTCCAGCTACAATGCTGCCTGGGTGGGCTGTCAGTGCTCTACTCTGTACTGTATCAAATAAGGCACAAACATACACACATTAATGAGAATGTCTGGCTGAGGTGCAAAGGTTAAAAACTAGAGCAACACATAAATGTATACCAGAAGGAATAAGATAAAAATAGATAAAAAAATACACAATGCCAGTCACACAGCATAATGACAATGTAAGTTTCAGCATGCCACGTTGCCCATCTGGGACTGACTCGTTTCAGAGGCATTTACCAGCCTCTTTCATGTCCCCCACCTCCAGGCTCTTCTCCATCAACAGGACTCATTAGCTGTTGTTACACCCCCCCACCTCCTTTTTTTTTTTGTTCATTAAGATGTGCTAATTATTCTTCTCCATATTTTAAAGCCCTCCCGATTACCAACAGGCAATTAACATTTGACGAGAGTGATGAATGTTAGTGTGACACAAAAATTAAAGCTAAAAAGACAAGAAATATAAAAAAGAGAAAAAGATGAGAAGGAGAGGCTTACAGAAGTTAGCAATGGTATTTACTTTAATGTCTAAATTTTTTTGATCTGTGCCATTGAATCCAGACATTTGGCTCATGGTGACATCAGTGGTGCACCAATTACACTGAAGAGGGAGAAATGTTGTAGTAATCAGCGTGGAAGAAGTGAGGTGTAAGCTGCTGAGTGTTAGAGGGCCAACAGAAACACATTCACTGACCTGGATCTGTTGCTGGAGGAGGTTGATTTTGTGCTGCTGCTGCAGAAGCTGCTGCTGTTGTCTTGCAATCTGGGTGGAAACAGAAGTAAAGACGGGAAATTAAATGATTCCTGGCATGAAGAAGAATGAGAACTAAAATCACGTAATACTTTTGTTCTCTTTTTTGCCAGACAACATTAACTGTGCGGCAACTGCAGACACAACACTGCTCCTAAATGCTATCCAGGCCTTTTACAGTGTATTGTTAATATGTTAAACGATAGCGGTTTCAATGGAAATAATATATAGAAGAAAGTAGCGGGTTATTAAGGGAGAATAATGTTACATTTCTTTCCTTTTACAAAATATGGTTTTATAACTAAATTGCAGCAAAATCTGACAAAAATACACATTTTCAACTTTCTAAATTAACATGAAGTAAACTGTGCTCAACTGCATAGACAAAATTAGTGGTGAAAGAGAATAAATGTTTTACAGGACAGACGAACGTGGTTATGATGGAGATAACTGGTGCAGACAGTGTACGGGTGATAGAGGTCCCTGCCGCCCCTGAGTGATGTGCGGGCACACCGCAATCCTTATCATTCCAGCAGTCCCCCTTTCTACATGCCCACTTCATTGAGCATGACAACCTGGTTTTAAGTGTCATTTAATTTTCATTTTTAAATATAATTACAAAGTGTTCACTGTAAGATATCGGTCGTCTGCAAATGTGTCAAGATTAATTTGTGCTGGCTTCCTCACGAGTGTCAACAGTTAATTACTGTGTTGTATCTTGATGGCTTGATGACATTCTAGCTCTCAGCGGGCTCCCTCGCTCTCCCTCTCTCCCTGTCTCTCCCTCTCTCTCTCTCTCTCTCTCTCTCTCTTCCATTTTATTAATATTCTTTCATTTTAAAATAAGATCCAACAATAAAATATCTTTATATCACTGTTCATTTATGCTGCAATGACTACAAAGCCTACAGAGTTGAGCGTAGTTTGCAAATGAACATCATTGATTGAAAAAGAAATCAATACTGTTAATGTATTATTAGTGTACTATGACCAAATGCATCACTCCAAGGTATATGGTCTATCTCTTCATTTACCACATGAAGGTCTGAGAGTGTGCTGAGAAAACTCTGAGTGAACTCCTTGCTGATAATTGACTCATAGCCATTAGGGTGGCTGGTGATAATAAAAGTGTCGCCCGTGTGGATAGTTTGTGTCCTTATTTCTTCCCAGACATTAACACACTTCATGGCCTCTGCTAATTTGCTGATTTGTACAATATGGCTCATTGGCCTGATTCGTGCTGCAAATCTAATGCCAGGCTTGTTCTAATAGGAGTCGATTTATAAGATATAGAGGACTTCCATGTTTAATATAACGTTTAATTCACACATTCCCTCACATTTGTTAGTACAAGTCATAATAACATTTTCCCTACCACACAGCATAAATGTGGGCGAGAGAGCATGACAGAAATATCCGAGGTAATATAGAATGTAACATCTCTTAAATCTAACATTATTCCAAATTCCTACCGAGGACTAAGATTTTATTGGCATATTTCAGGCATGAAATTTAATATGAAATGGAGAGTCAAGTGACAATTTGTTACAAATGTATTTAATGTTTTTTTTTTTATAGAGACGAAAGGGGAAATAGAGTAAACAAGATTAAAGGAGGAAGGGGAAAGAATATTCTAAATAGTGGTAGTAGGAAGGAAGGAAAGAAGCAAGAAAAGAAAAGAAAGACGTGGGAAATATGGAATATGGTCAGATAGAAAAAGGCTATTATCTGGGGTACAAAAAGAGACAAAGAGTGAGCAGTTACCTGCTCCTGCTGCTGACGAGCTAACTCCATTTGCTGCCTCTGTTTCTCCATCTGCGAGGCGGCGAGCTTCTTCTGTTCGTCGTGGGCAGCCAGAAGCTGTTCGCGCAGGCTGATCAGCTGGGTGATCATTGTGGAGAGCTGGTGTTCCTTTTCTGCCAGGCTCTCTGGAGTACCTAGTGAGGGGAGAGAGAGCGATGTCAGGAGTGTAAAGGATAGACACAAGATGGAGAGCCTGAGTCATAAACACAGATACAGGTATGAGTTATGCATACCTGAAAGAAAAGAAGGAAAGAAAAAAGTACACAAAAGGTTTCATAGTGGCCGTGACTAAATAACCAGGGTGTAGGCTTTTGTAAGAAAGTCTGCTGAAGGCCTTGGTCATTGTACACTGCTAAATATAGAAAAGTGACCATGCTGCACACACACCGATCATCATATTGTGCTATAGTACTGTGCACAATATATCGTACAAAGAAAACCACACAGGCAGAAACCAACTGCAGTGAATTCACAAAGTGTTAAGGTCACACACAGCCTGGAGTTGTCTATTCTACTGTAGCCGGTGTTCACAGCTTTCACAGGAATAAAGGGAAGGAATTGTTCCCGGCACATAGACAAAGAGCTGCGGGGAGCTGTCAAACTGAGGTGGCAGCTTATGTCAGACTACCAGGGGTGAATATAAAGAAAGAGTTGCGAGTCAGTGTTTGCACTGGCCTCAAAACTACACAAGTTTTTCATTGTGTAGTTTTCACATTGTGTTATAGCCGTTCTAGCAACACACTGGAGGAGGAACTCTGCAAGGATTGTTCAGACTTGGGTTTTTTTTTTTGTTCAAACAAAAAAAAATAAAACAATGTTTAATCATTATTAAAGAGAGATTTGTATCACAATGAACAAAACACTTTATTTTATTATATGTGTAGTTACTGCATACTTCAAAAAGAAAACGCAATGACAGACCAATAGGCTTACTTCTCTCTCTACAGTCACATGTCCGCACTGTGTGTGATAGAGAGAGCGGCTCTGCTGCACTGCTCTCTCCCTCTGCCTAATCAATGCTAAGTGATCCTACCATTGACTTACACCGCCAACATAATTGGCAGTGAGAGGCTAGACAGTAACTCACTCTCCTCCCACTGCACTCCTGTGTGACAAGCTGATCTGGGAGAACATACAAAAAAAAGAGATGGGAAAACCGACAGAAGAGACAGAGAGAGAGAGAAGGATAAAAGCATAGAGATCCAGATAACAGTACAGTGATGTCTGGCCTGGGGCCAGCAGGAGCTGAATTCTTTCCTGGGTGTCTTCCTCTCGTCTCTGGCCACATCTGTCTTGAGTTTCTCCGAGAGCTCCCAGGGGCCCTCTCCACTCAAACTATTTTAATTTGACTAAACACCTGATTTATTTTATCTCTCCGATGAGGAAAGCCGTTTGTCTTAATAGGGCTTGTCAACCTCCAGAACCCATTCAGGGCAATTTACTGGCAGGCATGTCTGAACCTCGGTCCGCCTCGCTCTGCCTCCGCTGCCTGGTGCAATGGAAGAGAGCTGCAATTCTCCATTTATCCTCCTAACGAAAAAAAGCACCTAAAAGCAGCTATTCATTGGGCCTGCGTGCAGTTTCCAAGGCCTGAATTGACTTCTTATTCACCCGACTACACTTGTTGTGAATGGCTTATCTGTAAAATTGATACAATCAGCACCAATTTTATTAACCTTTGGCTGTGTCCATGAAGGAGCTGCCTTTTACAGGTCACCAGCAAGATACATCAGTCGTTGTCACAATAAATCACTGCTATCAATACTGTAGTGGAAAGGAGGGAGGAACTAAAGAAAAGAAACAAAGTCATCATCCAGATGAAGGTGAGGGCCATCAGGCCTCAAGGCCAGCATAGATGACCTTCAGTTGGGAACCAAACATCTGGACTCAATGACACCCTCTCACACTAACTAATTACACATTTCTGATGATCACTCACTAGTTTAGGATGTCAACACAAAATTGCAACATTTAACTGGAGTGTACAGCACATCTATTTTGTGTTTGTGTGAATGTGCAGGGGACTGGTGCTAAGGGTTCACAGAAGGATCTGATGGGCTAGTGTGGAGTGTGGAGAGCCCAGTCATGCCCAGACACCAAAAGAATACTAACAGAGGGCCCCATTGTTTTGATGTTGAGCTCAATTGTGGGAAGCCCAAACCGCCCTTTGTACTGCAATTTTGGCCTTCCATCTTTGCTAATTTTAATCTTAATTATTTAACACTTTTGTGCTGAAATTTCAACAAGAATTCCAGAATTATTCAGATTAGTAGTGAATGCTGAAGACGAACATTTAAACAACTTTTGGCATCTAAATATCTAAATACAAAAACATGGTGGAAGAATTTCACCTTAGAGACTGTACACAGCTTAGTAGAAAATCAGGCACATATGTTTTTTGTTGAGTGGTTAGTGTAAAAATCTCTTTCTTCCTGCTTTAAATTATGGATCAGCTTTAAAATGCAGATAAAACTTTTATTGGGTGGTGCAGAAGAGGAGAGTCGTGGTCTGTGTCTGACCAGCCTGCTGACAAAAGAGGCCGTTTCCTGCATATTGCATGGCTTTTAACAGCGGTGGGGCTGGGGTCTGCCCGTTAACATGTCTCCTCACATTGCGCTTCCGATGGCAGACAGACAGCCCAGAGATGCCTTGGCGCTACATAAACCCCAGCAGTCGGTCCAGACCTAACATGTTGTGACATCCTCCTGTTAGACGACTGAAGCTCAGTAGGACAATACCAGCCGGACACAGGAAGAGGATCCCAGGAATGAGCGGTCAAGCTGTGCTGGCACTTTTCTTGTTTTTTTCTCAGGCCACCGTGTTAACTTCAGAGATGCTAGATTGACACATAGGAGGAGGAGACGGTAAAGTTGTGTTGTTCAGTTTCAGCCCATTCAGAATTCACCTTTTGAGATTCCTGCCTCTTTTAAACGTCACAAAGTAGGGCAGAAAACATCAACGGGTGACTGAATAAATGATAAGAAGAAAACAAGCAGAGCCATGGTTGCTTGGGGAGGGATGGGGGTATTTGAGCCTTGGGGTCTTTGGATAAAAGGCACTTTGTAGGGGTGCGATTTGTTCTATCCAATACCCACATCTCCCTCTCTCTTGGCTCCCTCCTCTCTGCTCTAATCAAGCAGTCTCTAATTTGGGTTCCAAGTCCAGTACCGGGGAAAAAGAAGGAGGCTTGTTACTTTGAAGAGTCCCGAGTGAATAACACAGATAAAAGATTCAGGCACAAAAAAAAGAAGAAAAGCGAGGGAGGGTGAGAGTGAAAAGGGGGAAAATCACAAGGCACCCTATTCTCTTCCCTTCCTTTGGTTACGACAGCTGAGCCATTATGACCAGATCTGAATTGAGTTTTTTAGCGCCAGAAGACTGGAATTTCTTTGTCTCTCTATCAGTCAGCTATTGTGGATGCTTCCATATGCTGCAAGCCCATCCTAAGTAAAATAAGACTTGTCTAAATGCTACGATTGTACCCGGCTGTATCCGCACACAAGACCGCACATAGCTTGAATGCCTTGCGTGCTGAGGCCCTCTCTCTCTGCTCTCTCCTAAAGTGTGTGTGAATGAGTGTGTACAGATGTGTGTTGCGTGCTGCTCCAATCGATGAAAGGTACATGCCTCTGAGTAAATGCACACGTGTGTGAACTCTGTGGTCATCTGACCCTTTGTTCAATCTTTCTGTGGAAAACACAAAGAGCCAATTGAGTAGCAGCTAATGGCATCTATTGGTACCTTCTTTAGTGTTCAAAATAGGATTTTTCTGCTCACAGACCTTTCTTCAAAACCATAAAACTGCTTCAACAAAAGCAGGAAACGCAAGCCAATCTTTGTACCAAATCCACTTTTGTGATACTGAATATGACTGAAACATTTTATCCCTTGTCTTATTGACTACATTGGCAGAAAACCAAACTAGAATAACAAGAGCTAGTTTTATGGTATCCTTTTGCTTTTAACTACTACATACACTTGTTCAGCAACGCTACAAGGCCATATGTGTTTCCAGTAATATGGTGTTAACGCGTCTCCATGCCCTACAACCAAGACAATATGAGCAACAGCTGTTTTACCTGGCTTGCTGCCTCTGCCATGATATGAAAGCTGTTAATCTGGCCAATAAAACCCCATTAACAAGCATGAACAATGACTCACAAGCACATGTCATCCACTGGCAGCAATGACTCTCAGTCCCTAAGCTTTCCTATGTGGTATGAACATATAGGCTAGTTCACACTGAGAAATTGCCCATCATCTTGTTAAAAAAATCAGATCTTCTAAAGAATTTTAAAACCACTTATGTGCTTGAGACTTTTAACAGCTTTTTACTTTCCGGAAATGCTAATGGTAGTCTGGTATTACAAGCTTCTTACAGCATATCTATATGTGTATATGTATGTTTGTGTGCACATATATTCGAGTATATTTGAGATGTGATTTTGAGACACTTTTACGGAATAAAAACCATTTAAATGGCTCAGAAGACTTTTTTTTTTATTTTTTACTCTGATTGGCATCTGGAGAGGTTATTAATAAAAGCACACTTCATCTGCGGTGGTTTTGCTGTTCATGCTGAACACTGATGGAGACTAATATTTTGATGATAGAGGAAGCTTCGCTCTTCAGTGTAATTATGCTAATGTAAAAGCTCCAGCACTTCACTGTCTATCCATGACACTGGACAAGGTACTTCATCAAAGCCAAGATAGAGGCTCCACCTGAACATATTACTCCACAGGGAATGCCAGTGACCCTGAAATTCACACTGAAGACAAAAAAAATAACTTTACTTCTGTTCTTAAGTAATTGAATGCATCATTCTTTGACTCTATAATACAGTGCGTCAAACCAGAGAAGGTCTCATGTAGCAATGATCATTACACAAAAACAAAGATTGTCTCTAATCCTTCTATTCATCTCTCATGGCCTTTATGATGATGAGTCTGACCCGTGTGCCTTTATAATAAATAAAGAGCATACACAGCTTTCAGGGTCTCTCATACAAAGTGCCTAAAGCCTGCAAGAAAGTGATCAAGGTAACAGCTTACTGTTTGCAAAACCTTGGAAGTGAATTAGGAGTTAGATGTTATCTCATTCTTTTCACAGAACATTTATTCATTGGTCTTGCCTGTACAGCTGATAATTAAAGAAGAATGTACTTCCTTGGACTGTGCAAAGGTGATCTTTCAACATAATTTCAGACTGTTGTCTTTGATGAATAAGTGTATCAACAATGCCTGTGTTTTGTCTGCGTTTAATCCAGAGCACAAGCGACAGACTGAAATAGCTGAACAGGAAGCAAAAGACAGCTGAGACCAGTACATGTATTCACAAAGTATATAAGTACAGCTTCTTAGTTCTGAAGATGCCAAGACATGTGTAGTCTGTTCGGAGTGCATTATCTGTTCATATCTCAATAAAGTATTTATATTCATATACATCCTTAGCATTAACGTAGGTCAGCCCTTCAGCAGCTTTTCATGGCTGTGAAGATACAATTTGTTTTGCCGAGGTCCTTTTATAAATGACATAAGTGTGTTTTTATCAGCTCCGTGGATGTTTTACATGCTCTTCAAATGAAAACAGGATTAATACGCTTGTATGCATGAAATGTATTATACAACTTTAAAAGTCATTAGTTAAACAAACCACTGGAATATAATTCAAAACGCACAAAGAGAATCCTATCCCTGTCTCACACATACACACACACACACACACACACACACACACACACACACACACACACACACACACTCACATACACACATGAGCACAGCACTTCCTTTTTTACCTCCATGGCCACAAGCTAAATTCCTCAATTCATTAGAGGAGAAAAACACACAGTCCAACACTCTCATACATTCATCTGGCAAATGTGGCCTGAGGAATAATGATTTACTGTGGCTCATATTTCACCTGAGTGCACAGGGCAAACAGTTGACTGAAGTGTTGTGGAGAAAATGCTAACTGAGGCATTTTTGACTGGAGCAACTGGACAGATACTGTTTTGTGCTGTTTGTGTGAATATTTTTGTATGTTTGGGTAAATATAATATACATAATATTTATATAGAGTATGTTGGAAAAATACACAAGCCATTTGAAGTGAACTACACACAATTCTTTTCCTACTTGTTTCTTAAGCTACATAAGTCGGTGTCGCTGGGAAATGTGTGCACAGATATTGTGCTGTGTATCTCTAGTGGCATCAAAGCCTCACTTTATGGAAGCCATTAAGCATAAAGTTAAATTTTAAAGTGAATAATCATGTTTTGAAACTAACCCATACAGCTGAACAATATGGGCTCTGTGTTCACACAGTGGACTCCTTTCTGTCTGTGTGGGAGTAAAGCCAGGCCAGGTAGAGCCAGCATCAAATCAGTCTCAGCTGCCGCCCTGCCCTGCCCTGTGTTCTCCTCCTAAAGAGCTTCCACTTATCTGCCTGCCACAGGATGGTCTGTGTGCACCCGACCACTGTCATGTACACACCATTCTCAAATTGATTGTGACAGTGCAAGAGCCCCGATTTTTCTGCTTTAGAATTCAAGCTGCCATTTTAACGCTAGTGTACAATGCTAAGCTTTTTTCTTATTTTTTATTTTTTTAATAGCAAATTCCAAGAGAATGAATACAGCTTGTGTTCCAATTTAGCAACTACATATTTTCCTTCAGTTTGAGTAAATGCTTGAGCATTTTGCGTTGTTTTTTTTTGTTTTTTTTTTCTCCCAACGGGGGGCCGGGAAACTGGCACTCAGCAGGGAAACTTAAACAGCTCTGTTGAGTATGAGGCTCAAAGACCCTGCACAGAGTAAGCATGCAACACAGAGCAACCTTATCTGCCATAGGACACTGTGTCCTATATTTGTATACGTTTCACACAATGTATGTGCATATATATATATATATATATATATATATACACACACACACACACACACACACACACACACACACACACACGGTATACACACAGTGCAATAGGAGTACAGTGTATGGGTCTTAAGCGTCAAATCATGTGATGAATGGAACCTTTGCATTTTTTTAAGAGAAAAATCTCTGAGGTATATAATTATAAATGTCAAGTCTAAGTATCCACATCTAAAATATTTTTCTCTGTCTCTCTCGGTCTCCCTCTTGCACTCCTTCTTCCACCTTGCCTCCTATTATCTGCTACTTTCTGTGGTTTGGAGCCCTTCCAGATGGCCTCCCTTTCTTGCTCTGTGGTTTTGTTCGGGAGATTTCATCTCCCTCCTCATCGTTCCTGCAGATTGACAGCTAAGCTCAGGTATGAAAACAAACAGTTAGCTCTGGAATTGACTGGTGAAAAGAAATCCGCCACTAATGCTCCTTCACAAACTCTCCTTTTTGCCTGCCCCTGCTGATGCTAAGCCCCAACAGCATACAAGAAAAGGCAGATGGAGATTTGAAATCATTAACCCTTAATAACACCATACTACATGTTTGGCTTAAGCACACCACATCTACTGGATTATTGTGCTTGTTTCTACTGACTCCAAAACCTAAAAGATGTCTTTACCTCGGAAACAGCGCATTATGTAGCCAAACATCCACATGACAATAAGCTATAATTAGAGATGTGTCATCTGTAAGAGGTAAATGGTTGGTTGGGTTAGCAGACCTTGAAAAGCAAATCTCTGATGTTGTTGATACTATTGTTTTGTTTTGTTTACTGTACGTGCGTGTTCACCTCAACAGGATAAAGTATTCTGGGCATGTCTGAACACAACTTCCAGCAGAAGAATGTCTTTCTTTTCACTGGTAAACGCCTCGGGTCAAATTCTGTCACACCTATTGTTTTTCATTATTTGTTTTTTAAGAGCGAGACAAAATTATTTCCTCACCTGTCAGATTTCACCACTCGCCTTTGCAGTAACACAATTACTTTTTACTCAAGGTTTTGATGGAACAATGTCAAAAGGCAGCCTACAAGGTGCTCAGTATAATTGGTTGAGCAATTGGTGAGCGATCAGCATAGAATGTACAAGGCCACTCTGTCAGTAGGTGCTGTAGCCTTTATCTGCATGTCAGCCTTTAGTCTCTACTTTCTTTAATTCATTTAAAACTTACAGGCATGCATGCCTTTTGTACTGATTTTAACCTAACAATTAATGGAACCTCTGATTCATCATAACACTTTAGATCTTAATCATAAGGTGTTTTCTGCTTGGTACCTTTGTTTGTGTTTTAATTAGGCGGACCTTGTGCGTCTCCAACCCTGGGCTTCTTTTTAATTGCCCGTATTTACATCAGGCAGACATCAAACGCAGAGAGAGAGAGAGAGAGAGAGAGAGAGACATTTGTAAGGGGAAGCACAAAGCAGCCCTTTGAAATGTCTACAGTCATATGAAATGGCATGCTAATTAAAAATCTAAGGCTGCCACTGTGATAGGAGAAGCATTTATACTCATCGACAGACAGAGGCCATAGTGTTTATTATCAGACTCCCTACCTGTTTACAGACCACCAAGTAACCTTCCCGTTCTCATTCATCAAACAGAAGAAATGCCTTGCCTGTAATTTAACAGACCAGCTTTCAAAAGGCTAAATCATTTTAAACATTTTACCCAGTGCACTTTGATCTACAGTGGCATACAGTGTACTAGGGCAGGTACAATGAATCTAGTTTACCAAGCAATGATTTATCCTTGAGTTCATTAAGATTATTGCCAATGAATATACTTATTAGAGCATGCAACAGCCTTTTCCCCCTGTTCCTCTGCAAGTGTAATTCAATAATTAAAACTAAACACTAGTTTTATTTATGTATGTCACTCATATTTATAAAAAGACACAATTAAGCAAATGATCAAAATCACCTGCACAGCAGTGAAAGGAGCTCTCTCTTTGTAGGTTTGTGAATAGTTTTCATGAAATGTTAATTAAAAAAAAAAGTGTCACACTGACTTCATATTTTCTAGATGGTTTCCAAGAAATAAAAACAAAACACAAGAAGTTGTCTAATGAAGGTAATCACTGAGGGAGCCAGTGACAGCCTGGTGTTATCAGCCAGCTGGTATTGTGCTTTCCTTTGCTGTATAAACACACCAGCTCTCAGTAACAGTCAGTGCTAAGGACTAAGCAGCAGCCCTGCCCATCCTCGGCCCACCTTCACCCTGTCATAAACAGAGATTTTGAGGGAGTGTTGAGTTGCGCTTAGCCGTGCTGCACTTGATACGCTGTGCAGGGCGTTCACTGTCAGAGTCGAGACATTCCACTCAAACACAGGCTCGCTGAGGAGACGACTCTGTGCGTCTCAGCACCGTCTCTTCTCCTCTCTTAATGGCTTCTCCCCTCTAAGCTCAGCCATGTTCGGTTTACATCAAGCACACTTTGGGTTCAACAATTACCAGAGCGGCATGAATTTACTGCATGTGCCAGAGCAGGGTTGCTAGGCTCAGGGCAGTCTAAAGGGTCAACAACAATAAACCTCTGACAAGCACAGAATGGGTCTAAATGGGCTGGAAGACAGCAGTTTGGATGGAGTTGGGCATTCCAACAAAAGATAAGGGAGTAGAGAAATGAATGAGGAGGGCAGCCAAAGGCCTTTGTTTTATTTCAGAGTACAAGGCTGTTTCTGAGATTATACGGTACACAGATAGTATATATCTGATAGGAATGAGGGACTTGTTAACACGGTTTAAACTCTGTGTGGTAAATCTGCGTGGTTTGATGCTGTCCTTGTAGTCCTACCTTTCACTTCTGCCAGCAGTTCACTGGTGTTGAGCCTCTCCATCTTCTCTTTCCAGTCTTTAGAAAGAAGTTTCTCCATGCATGAGGATTCTGAAGAATAAAAAATAAATGTAAAGTAATGTGAATTAAAAAATAAACAAAAATATGAGTGTTTTTTATGATTCTGGAATATTGTGCATCTGTTTTTATAGTTTTGTGGATAAATCTATTCACTTAAATGAAAATTAAAGAAAGTCAGTGTACCAAAGGAAAGGGAGGTATTTTATTTTATGGTATTGCACGGCGAACATTAAAAGAGACTCAGCCTGACAGTTGAGAGATGAGCTAAGGGTGGAGTGCGGCATTGTGGGGATAGCATAAGGGCAGAGGCAGACATTAAGTGGGAGTCAAGAAGTGAGACTGGGATACGTCAGAGCGTTCACATAGCTGCCAATGATCAAAACAATTAACATTTGTCCAGCAGACAATGAATCAGAGGAGGAATGGCTGCAATCTGCCATGCTGTCGCTGGGGTAGCTGATAAAGAACACACTGGGCCGGCTGACCCAGGCCTCTGCTATCCCTGCACTGCTTAGGGGTCAGCCTGTTCCCATCAAACACCAACAGCACAAGCAGGCCTCCACCGTGAGCCACTGTCTCCTGAAACTGCCTCCAATCTGAACCAGATCAAGACAAGCAACGCCCAGTCCTGTTGAGTCTGATTAAACAAGCAGCAATCCTGTACAATCCAATTCTGGCAGAATAATTAATGTACTGTCTATTTAATGGATTTAAAACGGCTGTGCTGATTTCTATAGAAATTGTCCTCAGGTTTCATATAGTGCCTGAGGATGATATAATTTGTAGAACCGTGTTTCTCTAGATGTGGAGCAAAATGCAAAACCAAAGCAGACACACTAATTATTACTACAAAGCCCCGGGGCACCGTAATGAATAGTTTAACCACATATCTAACAGTGGATCATTTATGAACACAGTTCGAGCCACAAAAGGACACAATTCATAAACATGTTAATGTTTCAAATGACGCCATGAAGGAGGTTTGTCTCTGATGTAACTGTCGTGTTTTTGATTACAAGTTGCACATAATGTGAAACACAGAGAAACAGGGAGAGAGACTGAGAAGGGCCTGTCACATGCAATATTTGACACTTCCACTTTCACCATTATCATCCTTGACATCAAACACAAAGGAGATTTATACAGTTTAGAATGTATACAAGCGTTGTTTCCTTTTATTTACTCTTGCCCTCTGCTTCCTCAAACCAAACACCATTGCTCCTTCTGACAAACACACTGACTTCAGAGGAGCTGGGAGTAACGGGGAGTCGGTAGTACTTGTGGCCTTGTTTAAGGATGGATATCAGAGAGATCAAGCAGAGTGACCATTTTGTTTGATTGTCCACTTCCTCCAATGTGATGGGGGTCGACAGGACATCTTCAGCTCAGGGTCATTATAACATTACTTCTGCTTTATTGACTTTCCAATTCCCAACTCACAGTTTGTCCCCTTGACCCTAAGAGAGGGAGAGAGAAAAGGCTGTGTGTGTTTGTGTGTGTTAACTCCCTCCGTGGCACAAAGATCACAGAACAGGGGTTAAGGCCGGGGGGGAGTAGCAGAGCTCAGCTCTTCTTCCCTGCGCCTCACCCCTGGGTGAGACAGCTTCCTCTCCGGGAACAACAAACTCCCCTCAAATCATAATCCTCAGACAGACAGAACAACATCAGTGCATGACATTTTTCCCCCTAAAGCACAGAAAAGGCTTATTTTTAAAGTGGTGTAAAGGGGAATTAAACAAACACAGTGAACATATGTTAATATGCACACATATGCGCCCTCTCTCTCCCACACACACACACACAAACACACACACACACTTGCATCACAGATGCTGCTCTAGCACTTGATCATTAAGGAATGCACCAACTGTTGGAGATAATGTGGTGCCAGCTTCCATTCTACTCCAGTCCTCCCCCTCCTTTCCACCTCCCTCCCAGGAGAGCTGCCACTACCTCACTTCTCCATCTCCTTCGCTGGCCCAGACAAGACCTGCCAAGTCCTCCAACAGGAGAGACTACAGCTGGAATGCACCGCTGTCCTCCCTGCCTTCCACCTGGGAGAGGTGAATAATGACCTGGATTAGGCTATAAAATAACTCTCAAACATCTTTCAGTGTTCGAACAGCGTGGACAAAACAGGCAACCAAAAATGGATTTGGTGAAAGCAGAGCAACTTTTGCGCAGGCGTGCTCGAGGAAAACCGTAAATGAGTCAGATGTCTGGCTTTTTTCAAAGCACCCTTCCACAGCCTATTTTTCAGAAGAATTTAGATTAATAGGAGGAATGCTATTTCAGTTTCTAAAATGTCTGTCTGTTTTTTCTGAAGAAATTATAGATGCCAGTGGAAACACTGGTTAGTATCAACATAATAATTACTGTCAGGTTATGACACAGAGAATGTCAGAAATTGATACACACTGTATTCACCATAAAATAAATTATTTCTGATAAAAATAAAAATAAATCACACCTCACTGATTTCACTGGATATGAAGTGCTGGTGGATTTGCAAGTGAAAGGCAAACAATTATTTACATAATACACAACAGTTAGTGCAGAACTTCTGAAGTTTTTAGTCTAACGAAGAGTTTTCTGCTCTTGTCCTTTCAAAGTAGGACATCACATGCTGGGGAATTAGCTAAAACAAGAGAAGAGTCCAGTGAGTTTATTTTTATTTTCCTGTGGGGGCTCTTAAATCTCTCGCACCCCCACCCCTTGCATTTCTTTCCCTCCCCCTCTCGAGATAAAATGCTCTGTGGCTGGGGAGCAGGCCATTCAGCTGGGATGAGAATGGAATGAAAACAATAGCCCTTATCAGGCTCTTATTTACATTTTCCCAGCGTCCCTGCAGTAGACAGCTTGGCTTCTCACCAAGCCCAGATCGCCCCACTGGACCAAGACCAACTTCCTCCAGCCCCAGCGATTCCAATGGTCCCTATGGACCCTTGCCTGGCACAGACCCCCTCCACTCTGCCGCTAGCAGAGATAGCAACATACAGGACAAAACTACTGGAGTGTGTGTCCAAGACGTGTTCCCATTGAGAGAGGAATGGTTTCTGGACTACTAAGCCTGTCTGGGTCTCATTGTCTGTTCTCTGGGGCTGGTGCTGAATAGCTGGAAAAGTGCCCTGAACCCTTTCCCGAGATTTTTTGAGAGTTTCCAAGTGGCACTCAGAAGAAAGTGAATAGTCATCACTGATTTAATACTGCCAAATTCAATATGTTTATCTCCTATCGGCGCTGTCATCTCTGCTATACAGCTTTCCTGTGCAGGTATTCTGTGATCTTATTGATGTGGGTGAACAGGCGCAGGGATTGAGACACCTAAAGCCGAGATGAGTTGGCCAGATTAGACTTTTTTCTTTTAGTGTATTAAAAACAAAGCTAATGATCCTCATAAATCTCAACAAAGGAATGTTTCTAGGTTGATGTGTGACATAAACAAAGCTTTCAGCACCTGGCAGTCAGTGCTGCCAGAATATCATGTTCAGTGTAAACCACAGAATTGAAGCTAAGAGGCAGGTTACTACCAACTATCTGTCCTGACACCGACTGATTCCCTGACAGTCCTGAAGGAACATTTCTTTCCCTCATATATCATACAGTATGCTCTCACAGCTAATAATCTGAATTTATTTTTTATTGTTCATGCCGAAAGACAAAATACTTTTATTAAATTGAGTGCTAGTTAGCTATAAATGCCTGTGGTTGGAGGCAAAGGTAGGGGAAAGTCGTTTGCTAATTTATGTTTTTATTGCTGCTTTAAACAGAGTAGTTCATTCAAACAATCATTGCAAACTGTAGAAAAGCTCGAATCACTCAATGGAACACCAAATAGACAAATAAACACAGCTTCAAATAAATCAAATCTTGTCACTTTGGAATTGGATTGGACAGTAATAAAGCAGATCTTAAAAATTCATGACACATTAATTTTCAAATGCCAAGTCCAGTGTGTATATTAAAGTTAGCAAATATACCAGCACTGCTTGGGCAAAAGGGCCATCTTCACTTTTACATATCAATGTTTTCAATCTCTAAAAGGTTCAATCTACTAAATTTGTTGATGCAACAAAACACGGCATCATGTTTCAGAAGACTGTGGCTGCCTCAAAGCACAAAAATGGTTTGTTACAACATGCAGCAATTGGTATTTTATTACCCTGTGTTGTCAGCAATGAAATCGTTTCAACTGTCTGCCACCACATTCTGAGCTTCTCTGTGTGCTGTATTCTCCCGGGAGAAAGATGATACTTGTGTTTGAGTGTTTGTTGTGTTGAAAAGCCGTTGGCAGAGAAAAGAGGGCTATATAGGAGAGTCAAATTAGCCATAAGTCATGGATAACAGACTAAGAGACCTCCCCTTTAGCATTGGCCTTGTATATCAGTTGTCCCAGCCTCAAGGGGAAACATGTAATTACCAAATCAATGATCAACTGACACTGACCATATAAATAATTTCCTCCCCAGAATGCAGAAGCCCGTACAGTGAGGCAAATAGGGAAACAATGCTATTTGCAGTGAGGAGGAGCTGAGGAATAGAGGAAATGGGGTTTAGAGTCTCTAAACAAGCTTCAACTTGAATGGAGCACATTTTTTACAATTTGACATAATCCGACCAAAACCAAAACCTCCACAGAACACTAAACTTGGCATTAGGAAGATTGCAATAACAATAACAAAACTGAAGAATGCACCATCTAAACAAAAATAAAGAGTCACTCTAAGCAATGACATGAAATGAAAATAATTTCTTGTTGCAATTTAAACATATAGAATAGCTGCTCAAAATATAATAATCCACAGTGTTATAAAAACTATATTTACACTATAGACTGGAGGTCAAAATGCTTATGTCTGCTTGCTCCAACCAAACAAGCCATAAGTGTATAAAATGTGCAAACATTTGTTGAAAACAAGTGAGGACAGGTTTTAGGCACAGAGAGCTCCAGAAATGGTGGGAAATAAAGATGTTTGGCCGATATCACGTCCTGCATATGTTACAATAAATATGTTGGTAAAAATGTGTGAGAAATGAAAAAATAACTTTTTTCCCTTTGGGATCTTGTCATGGAAATATAGCTGTGTATTATAATATACTGATGATTGTAGCCTGGTGATGCTTAGCTAAAAGGTCTAATGAAGTAACCAATGGGATGAGGAATATCCACTGTTACTGAGTTTGAAAATGACAGAAATCACTTATTTTGCAATGATTTATACAGTCATAAATTATGCATTATTGACTCCTCTATATGATATTAGTGGTTTTTATTTACTTCATTATATAGACTGCATCAAGTGATTACACATGTAAAAACTATATCTAAAGATGAACTGGAATGGCTTCCCCTTTTTTAAAAAAACTTTCACTCTTTCATTCAGTGTTAGATACAGTATATTTCTTTAATTCAGGCATACATTTCTTTCTCAGAGATAAAACTCTCAGAATCTCAGTCAGACAATGATAGGCTGACGTCTAATTTCCCATCCACTCTGCACTGCACGGGAAACAAATCAAAAGTCGAGATTGATAAAAAAGAAAATGACTGTGACACACTCCAAGGAGTCCTTTGAATATCTTAATCACAGACACACTAAAAACAAGACCCCATCATCACACCAAATAAAACATAATAATTACAAGAGGCAGGCAGGGAAGTGAAATGCAGAGAGAAAACATGTTTTTGTCATTCAGCCGGTAGTCTCTGAGACAACAGCTGTTGGATGCTGCAAATACTCCTGAAGTCTCCATAATCATGGCGTTATTGAAGTGAGGACAAAAAGGGCACTAATTGCAATGGAGCAATCGGAACGCAATAGGTTACACACCCGGGTGATGCCGCACAATGCAAACGCTAAAGAGGGAACTGGGGGGAAAAAAAACATTCTGAGCACAACAGTGCGTTGTCGCTCATTTTCAGGCAATTACCTTTCCTCGTTGTCAACAGTTTTAATAACCTCTACCATTTCCAGAAGACTTTTTGGTGCAGTTAAATAATTCCAGCTTTTTAATATGTAATTACTAGTGCTGGCATGCATAAATAAAAAGGTCCAGACATGTCAGTGTATTGTGGAGCACCTGCACCTCGTGGTGGGCTTTCTTTAACTGACACCTAATCATTATTCCACTTGGTGAACATCTCTGTTAGTCACCTTCAGACTATCCTGTTTGGTCATGTAAACAGTTGCTATAAATATACTGTAGGTAATCTGGAGGAGATGTGCTTCACCTGAGGTTCTGATACATCTCCTCCCTTGCTCCTTTATTTCCTTCCATCCTAATATTCTTCCTTCTTACTGTACCTTCTTTACCTCAACATGATGCCATCATATCTCACCTGTCTAAATGCATGAAGTGCCAACATTAGTTGTTAGTATCTAGAAGGGGTCATGGGTCAGTAGTAGTTTTTCTTGATAGGTCATGAATAGGAGTTTGAAGAGCTGCTTTGTGGTAGAAGCTGAGCTCAAGGCTGATAATGGATCAACACTCTTATACATGGTGGTTATCATAGTTTGCATTCAATGAATAAATTAAGTTAAATTCAATGGTGCTGAAGGTTGTAGAGTTAAATGCCAAGTGGACTGAACGTCCTCGACATATACAACCACAGGTCGAAACTGTTGTGAATTGTGAAATTTTAAGTAGGAATATTAAATGCAATTTGCAGGTAACTTATTATTTGATTATTTGAGCTTTTTCCTCATGCAGCTCAACATGCTGGCCTATGTGACCAGGAACTTCTCCCTTATCCCTCGCCTTTATCTGCACTGACCAACGTGTTAATCCCACAGTGTTGACCTGGCCATTCTGAGAAGACGTATACACACACAGCACCCTGACCTCTCTAAATAGGACACGTGTCTATCAAGCATATATGAATTAACCATCCCCAAGAGGCTTCACCTCCTGAGCTGAGCAGCATGTGACCTCTCCCAATCCATTTTACTGCAGCACTCTGTGGCAATCAGGCTTGAATTATTAAAGTGAGCAGTGAGCAATGATCAATTCATTGCGGCCCTTGCTCGCAGACTGCCCGGCCGTACTTCAGCAGAAATGACATTGAGAACACTTGAGTATGCTTCCAGACAATGCACATAAATGTGAAATATGTCAGACCAAATATGTCAATAATCCTAACTGTACAGGCTGAGGCCATGTCCAGGCTAATCCTACAGAAATGCTGTTAGATGACTGTGGGGTGAGCAGGTTTCAGTGCTGTGATTCCTTACAAATGCTTTCTTGAGAGAAGGACTGGTAGAAGTTGAGGGGCAGACAAGAGACTAGTGTGCTGCATGCTGAGGAGTGCTGTGCATTACCAACTTCTCTACCTTACTTCCCTTGAGAAGGACTTTGGTATTAATGTTTGTAATAAATATTCTGTGCGTATTTTGAAACATATCTTGAAGGAACACTACTGAAGACTTGTCGGTCTTGCAGAGGGCACGGGCCAGAAAAAGCCAAGATTCAATGTGAAATTGAAGCCTTTAACTCCCCTCTTATCTCCACAAATTAGAGAGGGGAAAAAAAAACAAAAGCAAAGAAGTTGAAAGAGAGAGAAAGATTGCAGGGAAGTATGCAACTCAAGGAACCTGGAAGTAGGAGGAGGGCAAGGGAAAAAAATCCAATCAAAACTTCGTGAGGAGCAGATGAGGAGCCAAGATAAACCAGTACTCAGAGCCCCCAAAACTGCAATCTCCCCTTAAGCCGGAGAGTGGCAGCTGGCAGAACAGCTGGTGAATAGGATTAATGTCAGAAGAATGAAATAAAACTCAACATATGTCCGAGCCTGAGGTGTTGGGACTGTGCGTGATTGTGCCCCCGATGGATGCCATGTGTGCATCTGGAAGGAGCTGCTGTGCTGCTCCGCTCTCTACCCCACAAGGTCACTTTTAAGAACTAGGACCATTAAATGCTTGGATAGCAGAATTAACTTTTCATTCCCTCTCCTCTCCCCTCCTTTGCTTTAAAGCCTCTATTCAGGCAGCAGAGGGAGTCTATTGAACACGGCTATCAATACAATGTACCCTGCCATTCATCAGGGAAACAAACAATTGCTAATTTGATTAAATTAAGGAAGACTAAATAGTACATGTAAAAAGGGCCAGACAAGGTTAAAGAGAAGTGGAGGTTTTATAAAAATGGAGCAAGATAAAACATAAACAATTTATTTCAATCCTGTGTAGGTTTTTTTTTTTTTTTTACACAATTGTTTGTGGTTTAATAATAATCAGCCTAATAAAGCGTTTAATAAAGCAAAAGTGCGACATTGGTTAATTAATTTTTTTAACTAGATAACAGAGCAAGAAAAGCAGAACAGATAGGCAGTAAGAGAGAAAAAGACAAAGATAACCATGCGTGTGTTTGGAAAGAAAAAGTAGTACTTCTGGAATCTCAGCCGATGCTGATGAGGGGATCAGCACTTGTGAAGATGAACATTACGGGGAGAAATATGTGGACTTGATTTCAATTTATAATTTCCATTTGATGTCAGTAATCATTAGGGTCCACACATTGTAATAAATTATAATAATTTCACACAAAAATTAAATTACTGGGTACCTTGCATTGGAGGGATTTTTTTGGGTACCCTGCAATTTAACTGTCAGATATAAACTTGCCTGCTAATCAATGCTCGAAAACATTCACATTTATTCATCTATGTTAAATTAATAGATGTGTGAAGAAAACGTGGAGTACTGTGATCATGGCTGTTCAGTGTGATTTAGTAAATTAATGGGTGTCTGACTCTACAAGGACAAAAAGAGACTAATAGGATCCACATGAATGCATTACAATTTGCAGTGAAGCCAAGAGTCTGGTATAGACATCGAAACTTTATTTCATCAAAAATGCTGGACGACGGCAATGCGCCTCATAGATTGAACGATAAGACAAGATATAAAAAACGGCACATATTACAAGAATAAGCTGGGTAATATACTGTACTTTTGGTAACACAGCATACTGTAAATGTGTTGAATTTTGCTGAAGCGTGTGTGCAAACATCCTCCAACTGTATACTACATTCTAATTTCACTTTAAGTAAATGACAAATGTTGAGGGTGGAAAAAAAGAAAATCTATTATGAATTTTGACTTCTTCCATTTGGCTTTCTCATTTTCAAATAGTAATTAAAGTCGTTTAATGAATCTCGCAGCCAACTTTGTTTACCAAGATGCCAGAGTTCAGGATGCACACACACACACTGCTTACTGGACTGTGAGACCAAAGGCCACTATTTTTAGATTATGTTATTCCTTCCCTGAGAAAAAAAGAAAAAGGAGATTCATGCACACAAACAACAAAAAACTCTTACTATTCGAAAGTTTCAAGAATTAATAGACATCTTTTTGTAACATACCAGAACTAATATTTTTACAACTTGGTCAACACAATTACTGAACAAATAAAATTCATTAGAAAGTTAAAAATAGTTCACTGTACTGTTCTGATTCTTGCCTCACCACTGAATAAAGAAATGATGAAGTAACCATAGCACTTCTAAAGGTTAAGCATTCCAATTCATAGAAAAAGTCCCCATTCATTTGCCCAGAGCTAAGTGTCTCAATGTGTTGTTGTTCAAGTTGGTTCAGCAACAATAGAAGCTGTATTTTTCTTTTCAATCGGCCCATTCCCTTTCTGTAGGATACAGAGCCGTACAGACTGAGACCTGCTGGGCAAAGATGGAGAAATTTGCTTCTCATGTGCGACTGAGCTCATTGGTCCAGCTCACAATGGGGAAGCTAACAACAGGCTTACAGTATTGGCTTTGTTGAGCCAAGTGCCACCCACCCAGAAAAAAATATGACAAAGGAAGATGAGGTGTGTAGGAAGTAAACTGATTGTATAGAGTCTAACAACCCAATGTCCTTTTTACAATATTATGCTGATTGGGACAAGAATAACAAAAAGGCTGCCCCAATAAATCATCAATCCTAATTTCAGATAATAATGAATCGATTGAACTCCATGATGTGTAATTGACGACGTGGTCTTAAAGCATATTAACCACCCGACCGGTGCAGAATTAAAAAATTATTCTGGAGGTACTTCCAAAGAGAGATGACGTTCGTCAAATAATTATAATCATTGGCACTCAGGCTTTGCAGTGCAATAAAACACATTTCTATTCGTTTCTTCTGACATCCTCATCTCATCTCCTGGCACATGTAGTGTTATTGAACAAGGAGAAAGAAAAAGCATTGAGTGGGAAGAAACATCTGTTTCATCACTGGTGATTAAATAGTCTCTTTGTTCAAGAGGCAACCATCAACGTTTGGTGTAAGACATTCATGCTTGCTGTTTGGGAAAAACAATGCAAATATGTTAATAGGCTCCATCCACTAGTTGTCATGTTTGCTTGTGTCAAGGCGGATCTCTTAGCTGGATGGCTGACGTACGTCTGACTTACAGAACAAGTCTGCAATGTGCTCTGAAATCATTAGCAGGCCACAGAGGCTGTCTGTGCCCAGGGTGTGAGTTACACTCACACTATTTTGATCCTTGGTCAGATGACACCGGCTCTTTTGTCAAGTTATGTGTGGAGAATGCTTGGGAGCTGAATGCCACAGCTAGGACAGTGATACTGAGCTGGCACAAAAGCCTCCCAGTGCAGGCACACACACACACATACACACGCGCCCTCCCTCTGCACTCCATCCCATTGTGGAATAGCCCCTGTTCTCCCCATTTCTGACCACCTTAGCCCCTCCTCCTCCACTGTCCTGACTATATGAAGTTTGTCTGTATATGTCCCTGTTCATGTTCCTTTTAACCGCAAAATTGGGCTGTTATTTCCCAATTCTTGGCTTCACGGGCCAATGACAGATATAGTAGCAATAATGGCTTCTGCCTTCTTATGTGTCAGTGTTTCACCATCTCTGTGCCCCTCCAAATACTGCGGTGTCACGTAAAACAGTCAGGCCATTACAAACTGCTGTTGATGATTGTTTTATCTAACAGCAAATATAAATATTTTACAAATTGCTAATGCACAAGCAGTGATGTCACTGACAAGACATACCTACAACCAGTGTGTGGGTGCGTGAGTATGTAAAGACAAACAAGCCTCTGTGCAACCCTGGCTGTGATTTGTCTCTCAGAGACACCCGTTTCCTCCCATCAAGGGGTTCCTGTGCAGCCAGTAAGCCAGGATCACAATGGGAGTTTTGTGCTGCATGGGTGCAGGGGGACACGCTCAACAGCTGAAACCCAGGAAGATGGCCCCTGGAATGCTCCACAGCAGTTGCTACTGTTGACTAATCGGAATATGAGAACTGGGGAAGGTGATCTTGAATGCAAAGAATGGCACATTGAAGAAGCAGCTGCTTGTTTTGTCATCTGAATGACCAAGACAGCAGAAAGGGTTCCCGTTTTGAAAGGGGCAACAAAATCTATATCTTAGCTTGTGTAAAGTGAAACCTGTGTTGGTCTCCATCGTCCCATGGGGACGAGCCTGTGTTATGTGAGGGCTCCGTTTTGGAACAGATAGTAAATACATAATTCAGCAGTGGACCAGGCACTCTGTGCTCCCTATTCCCCTCATACAGCCACTCCATTTAGCCCTGGGCTCTGATCTCAGCCTGGCAGAGGAGCAACTTTGTCACTGGAGAGTAAGATGGGGTGGGAGACAAAAATCATAGGAGGATGTAAAATGTTGATCTGGATCAGGTAAGGGTGACAAGATGGTGGGGAAAACATGGATAGGGGGAAAGAAAAAAGAAAGAAAAAGAGGAAAAGGAAAAACTGGACAAGAAGGAAGAGGCTGGGAAAGTGAGATTAGGGAGGAGTGAGGGGCAGGGTATCTTTTTTGTGAAAGTTCACATGTCAGGCTGGCAGGCTGCCTGCGGCATACAGCCGAAAAATCTATTTAACGTCTGCTTCACAGGGTGACAAGAGGGTTGATTGGCAGAGAGCAGAGAGCCGCTTTTGATCATGTGTCCTAACAAGCGATTCCAGCTCATGTCTCTTCAGCCTGAACAGATCTACATTACCTATTCAAACAAAAGTGACAGACCAGAGCACTGCTCCGCTGGGCTGGTGCACCACGCCACAGGCCAAGAGAGAACACACACATGCGCGCGCACACACACAGGAAGGCCCCCACTGACACATACAATATATGCAAGCATGCACACACACACACACACACACACACAACTATATTGGCTATTTGATCAAATATATTACTTGCATCAAGATAAGTAGTTTGCTGAAATCATGTTGACAGAATAAAGAACAAATTATTAAAGAAGGTGGGAACATGGCGCACAGGAGAGACGCTGATGTTTGACTGATGTTTAGCCTGCGTGTGTCCTGCCAGGAGGGTCCCGGCCTTACGCTGTCCGGTAGGATGCTGCACTCAGAGGCAGCGTAGAGCTATGTGTGAAGAATGCCTCGAAATCCGCAACCAAGGCAACTGGATTTCCAGCTCTCATTGCATATGCATAGAGTCAGAGGCTTATGCTCAGATCATTATAACAAAGATTCCTATTAATTAGGTGGGATAAAGCAGAACCAGATGACATGGCAGCTGGGATGAGAGGAGAGGGGAGAAGGGAGGGAACTAAAAGAGGAAGAGAGAAAGTGCATCAGTCTGGAGGGGGGAGGGAAGTATGCATTGTGCACGCAGTAATATACCTTTAGAAAACCTTTCAAAAATATTTTTTTAATGCTACATTTAAACTAAATACATTTTGAAAAAATAAATCTGTTGGTGCTATTAAGCACCTGCAACCAATTTCCTGTGATCCTCTGTTTGGAGTCAGCAGGGGCTGGGACACTGACAGGGGACAGTGTTACAACAGAGTCAAGAGTTCATCAGTGCTAATCAGACCACAGGCTTAGAGCTGATCCTATTCTCTTCCAAAGCTTTCACCCATCCCTGAATCTCATTATATGGCCTGTTGTAATAGAGGATAATGACCTGGGGCTACGCACACAATGCTGATCACTCCCCCACGCTCAACCTACTGCACAGTCATTATACAGTGATAATACACAACCTCGCCAGGGGGATTACACTTATAAATAGAGGAGAGGTGATAAAGGCAGAGGGAGAGGAAGAAAGGTCTAAGTGATAAGGAACACATACAGTACACACATATAACCCCCATGCTTGAACACAATTAGTTCACAGTGGCACACCATGTTGTGCTGTTTTATGTCACAAGAAATGGTTAGGTTACCTGCCGCTGTAATAGGGGAACTTTTCTCAGTAGCCATTAAATATCATTCTACCTGAGATTAAAAAGGGGTCACAGTTTGGCTGAATGGTGGTATAGCTCCCCTTTGATAAGCTAATTAGCCATGACACTGTCAAAGGGCTGAAGGTCTTGAGTATTCTGCTTGAATACTCAAGACTACTGTATCCACTCTGGTCTAAAAAGCTGGAGTATTAAGGAAGGGCATCATCTTTCTGTTTGTTTGTTTTTTGTACTTAAGTCTTAATATATTTGACTGACTTTATAGATTTATAGCTATAGATTATATGTGAAAAGTCTCCACTGTCAGTTTAACAGCTGTGTCAAATGTCCTCAGACCACACCTGTTCACTGGCTAGATGGCCCTGGAGCACATACAGCACTGTTTTCTCAACTGCATCCAGGGAACTGAGCCATAACAGTATACTGTGATCCTCGGTACCATAGCTATTGTAGTCAACAGCAGTGAAATGGTTGAGAAATGCTGACTTAACTAATAAGAAACTGAACGGTAGATTTTTATGGAATAGAGTTCAACTGAAACAATTTAAAAATGACTAAACATATTGAATTGAGAGCACCTTTTTTGTTTGTTTGTTTGTTTCGTATCCATACTGTACGTCTCTCATTCATACGGTTTCTTTACCCACCAGACCAAAAAGAAAGAATGATACTCCTCGCATCTCAGCACACCTCTCAGTAAGACGAAGATGACAAAGAATACATAACTGCATCCAATTCAGTGCTGGTTTTACTGGCACTCAACAAGCAGATACTCAGCCCAGGAAAATCCCTAAAAGCCAAGACAGGAAGCTTTAACCCAATTACCCGTCCTTGTCTTGGGGACGATCATAAAGACTCAACACACAAAGTATTTCTGTGTTGACTTGCACAGTATTGATTCATACTTTAGTGCATTATATAAAACTGTTCTAATTGCATGTGAATCAAATCAAGGTCACCTTGGGTTTTTATAATGGTGGCTATTTTTCTTTTTTGCCCTAATACTTTATACTGACATTTTTAACTCTTGACAAGTGCTGTCTGGAGACCTATCCATAAATAATGCATTTACAATACCTAGTAAATAAACATGGGGCACAATCGTTAGCCCTGCTGGCAACTGGGCCTAATAGAGCTTTTACAGCAAAGGTGACTATTCAGCTAAATGCAGTGCTTGCTGCTGGGAGGACATTTTCATTCATTAGCACAGTCACAAGCACTTAAAGCACTTTAAGGACCAGAAATGGAGAGGAAGGGTGGAAGGATAGAAAGGGTGAAAGGGTACAAATATATAGAGATGGAAGAATGGAGGAGTGATACCTATAATACTGAGACCGCCTCTATTGTTATATGGTTTATAAGCCATCATGGTTGATGAAGGAAACTGGCCAATAATTTTATTTGAATGGAGACATACATATACATATATTAGTAAAAGAAGCCAAAATATTACTATTTATTCATTTATTTGCTAAGGTATTGTCTTTACCTGCTTATTCCTACTTAAAAGGTTCCCCACTTAGCCCTAACCATTCGGATACTGCAGTTTTTTTTATTTTTACTGAAAAGGTGAGATATCAGGCTTTCGAGAATTCTGCCACCACTACAATACAATTTAATTTGTGGTTCTCACAGCACAAAATATCACAAATGAAAAACGTAAAAAGCACCGGAACAGCTAATAAAGACTGTCAACAATATTAGCTTTTCAACCCAAAGCTTCCACCGATGTTAAAATCACTTTAAGTGGGATTTCACGTTCCATGTATGAGCAATGTACTGTGTAAAAAGTGTACCACAGACCATTTGTTGTCCCTCTACACTTGAGGTCACCGCGTTTATCCGCAGTCCATCAGGACAATGAACTATCTTGACCAGACAAGGAAGCCCAGAGAAGAATGGTAGCAGATGGTGAAGAGTCTCTGAGGACCTCAGTGATCCCGACCAGGCAGGCACCAAAGCAGCAGAATTAGACACAACAGTTGTCATGCTTAGATAAGCGATATACTGTATTTAGCTCATCTGTTGCTTGTGCCACATTAGCAACATCATTAAGACAACAAATGGCTTCTCCAACCTTCTTGTGTGTTCTTTAATAGGTTAATCCTGCCCCTTTTCAATTTCCAACTCTGTCTCTCTCCATAAACAAAGACATAAGATTATGATTTCTCAAAGCTTTCTGTGAGGTTTTCCTCTGGCAGTTTCTAAGAGTCCCTCTCCCTCCATTTTACAGTAATCACTGATCATCACCACTGAAGCTTCCTCAAGTGCTCTCAAGAACAGAGTATCTCTCAGTTCCTGCAGCTTGGGGACAGCATACTGACTAACTTTGTGAGGCTCTTGTCTTCTGCTGTGTTCCCTGCTCAGAAACTAATTTCCTCCAACAAGGGAGTTTATTTAGGTGGCAATGATACACAGCGCATGAGGCAGACCAAGTCTCTATTATTAACAGGAGATTAAAACAGCTGTATGGCACTCTAAAGCACCCTCTCCTCCCTGCGCTAACATACGGCCCTGGATTACAAGCTGCACTTGACCATTTAAATTACTGCAACAACCAGCCTTCACCAGCTGGGGCTCATTACCATAACGCCCGCCGTCGCTACAGAGAGCACTGACGATCTTGCCTTGAAAATCAACTCCGCCGGAATATTCCTAATATTCATGCATGTTGGTGTAAAAGAAAACCGAGTGTTCAGAAGCTCGGGAAAAACATGAAAACTCCTCACAGAGGCAAATGTATCTGCTGTTGTGCAGTATAATAAGTATTAATTGTGATATTCATAAGTGACTTTTGCCTTTGTATTTTGTTTTATTATATTTTTTGCTAAATTGCCAATATCGGTGGTCATTAAATAATATGAAAGGTATCGATTACAGTATGGATAATTAAAGGTTATACATTTGCAAAAGCCTTAATTGGCATAAAGGTTAAAAAAATGCTGGCATGCTTATGTGCACCAGCATGTTTTGTGTGTTTAATGTATCAAATACATCTTAACCTTTGATGGTCATTTCAATAATCCAAATTTTTCAGTTTTCTAAATGATCTCCAATTTATTGGCGTTCAGATGAATAAGGACTGATTGTTCTGTCTTTTATTATCTAAACGACATCACAAATAATCAGTCCCCATGTCAGGATGTGGCTAAATGATTATCTGGTGAGAGGCCTGTGATGCTCTGATACAAAGATCACCAAACGAACACTTAAAAAAGAAGTGGCAAATTATTTTTAGGCTAACAGAGGTCTAATTTATTCGTCTGATGAAGTGCTTAAGCTAAGAGCTCCCCAGACACTAAATGAGACACATGCATTCCCAAGGGGGTTTAACATTTGATTGGATGTAGTTATATTACTACAGCCCTAATTAAGAAGGGGGATGTGTTTCAGCAGCTCTTTCAAATATTTGTTTTTCCGCCATACTCTTGATAGACTGCAGGCTGTGGGAGGAAGAGCCGAACAGGGTGAAACGGGGTGCAGATATGACGTAGACCTAACTGTCTTATCACAGAAAAGGAATTTCTTTTTCTTTGCGTGTAATTGTAGGAAAATAAAAACTCTGAAATCTTCATGGTGTGTTGGCAAGAAGGGCTTGGTTTGTTTGTGGGTAGCAAACTTTGATGAATACCTGCACTGAGTGAAAAGTGCTCTGTGTAGCAAAATAAAAAGAGGTAATGTTCCTGGCATCAGGTCAGCACTATGAGTTTTATAGTCAAAGAGTTTGCCTTGGCACGGAAGAAGACCACACTTGTGCTGAGGTGCACTGCCACACAGTCTTTGTCACATTGGAAGAGGTTCAGAACAAACTGGAAACACTGTAACGTCAGTGCTCCCAGCTTGTGTGTGCCCGTATGAGTTTATGAGACGGAGAGATACAAGAGAAAAGAGGCGGACAGTCGGGAAGCTAGAAAATTATAGAAACAAAGAGGGAAAATGTGGGAAGATCAGGCGCACTTAAGGAAGAAAAAGGTTTTCCTACGCCCATACCCCACACACACACACACACACACACACACACACACACACACAGGGAGTCATACCGTCTTGCTCTGTCTTTGTCATCTCCTCCAGCTTCTTCTGCTTCAGCGTGTCCACTACGTCTGCCAGGCTTCCTTTGCGGCGCTCTGGAGTTCCAAACGCTGATCCGCTCAGCAGGTCACTTCGCTCCCGGGCCCCCTCCTCCGGCTTGTGTGGGGAAGTAGAATTGTTCCGGAAGGAGTACAGGGAACATACTTTATTGCTGTCAGATTCCTATAAGACAAACAAAAGTTGGGAGGGGTGGCAACAAGGGATGGGATTTGTATTAAATGAGTGTGTTTCTGTGTTCTGTCAGGGCTCCATTGAGCTTCTTGACAGTTTTTTCATTCAAATGCAGTGATTGCTGGTTTTTTGCAGCTCAGGGGCGATTTGGCCATATCAAATGGCTCCTCTCTGGCTTTCATACAACAGCTTCTGTCTCTTCAGCAGAGCTAGCTGTGCTGGTAAATGAGATATGACAACTGAAAAACTGAGATGAAATGATGAGGTACACTTTCATAGGGCATATCCATAATGTGCTCAGGCTTTACTTTTCATCTGCAGAGACTACACAGAGAAACCTCCCAACTGTAATTTCTCAAATTGCTTTTGAGTGTGCATTTGTGTTAGGGTGACTGGTGTGTAATTTGTTCATTTTCTAGTGGAGACCTATTCTCAGCTGAGTGCCTCGGGCCATCGTAAATCTGTGTCCTGTCTCAAGCTGTTGTTGTTTTTCAGTCCCACCTGTGTATGGTTTAGTATTTAACTAAGGGTCCTGTCTCTGGCTGACTGGCTGAGTGCTCCCTGTGCACAAACAGAGACATGAAGGAAATGGGGAGAAGAATGGGAGAGAGCTTGAGGGGAAGAGAGAGGGAGAGAATACTCTGCACATGGGAGTGTATAGTCAGCACGCAGACCATGACTGAGGGTTGCCTCTGACAGAAGGTGGTGTTAATTATGGTTTGTGGAGTCTGAGAAAGCAGAAGGTAACTAAGCAGCCAGGACTTTGCAGCCTTTAACCGGGGAACACTTAGCTCTGATTTAAACTTTGGCCCTCACAGGGTAGAGGATAAACATGACACACATCTGTATCCAACACATACTGCACGTCAATCATGGAAAAGTGAGATTTAATCACCAGCAGTGTGATATACAGCAATGATAGAACCATGTCTGGAGCCACTGACGATCCTAAATAAAAAAGTCAGGAATGCGGTAAACTGGGCAGGAATGTTGACTGTGCCAAATTCTCATCCCTACGTTGCATGTCGAGCTCCAGGCAGAGTTGCAGTGATGTGTAGGGTGGTCTGGTACCAAGCGCCAGGGTGGCACGACCTACCGGCCTACTCTGTACCTCCCAGCCCTGTGTTGGATGATTATGCAGTGTGGCAGAGACAGTGGAGAGTGCTTGAGGGGAGTGGAGCAGTGCTGGGTTAATCAGCTGGCACGGGTTCAGGACACAGCCCACACAGACACATGGCACAGCAGTGGAGTCAGGTAATCAGCAAAGGCAACACTCTCATTCCTTTTGCCTTATGCCTTTCCCTTTTCTTCTCTCTATCTCTCCCTGTCGTCCTCCATTTTACCTTTCCTCTCTTTTCTCTTTTGCTCATCTTGTCTTTTCACTCTTTTTGCATTCTTCCTCTCACTTCTTCTTTTAGCCTATTATTCCTTTTATGTAACATAATAAATTGAAAAGACATTTACACTCCTAACAGAGCAGTATATCAATTGAGACTGTTCTTATGACACAATATAAAGGCTATTAAAGGTGATAATATAGAAATGCTCAAACATTCTTCCTTTGACATTTATAATAGCAATCATCCACCCATTCATGATGGCATGAACTCAAATCAAACTCCTTTAACTGTTTTCCGACCTTTATAACCCTTTCGTCTTTCTTGCGGTTACTTTAATGGCTGCTTCTGGATCTTTTACTGAAGTAAAAGATCACATTTTGACCTATATTTTCTATAATGGTGTTGACTCTGCTACACTAAACGAATCAATCACACCACTTTTTTTTTTTCCCCAAAAGATTCATATTAACAAAAATATGAATCTTTAGTAACAAAACAACCTCTGCAGAGGATGCTCTTGTTCATTAAGATTTTACAGTACAAAGTAGAAGTTGTCAAAAACAAAAGATTACAAATGCGTTTAATATTATGATCAAACATGGTGATTGGGTTTTTTTACCCCCTTTCTTCCATTTTCCATGATTTGTTTTGGGGGGTGTTTTTTTTGGGGGGGGGTTATTTTATTTTTGCATAATTTTGTTGCCATTTTTGTAAGGCACTTTGTCAACACCATTTTACAGAGGTGTTATACAGTATTAATCATTTTTAGTAGTATATTGGTATTTATAATTGATTAAATATTGGTTATAGGTATTTCTTAACTTTTTCTATGGGTTTTTAGCTCAACATAAAACATCATAAAAACTGAAATCGTGTTACTGACATCCCGTAACATGCCACAGATGAAGACAACACCTGAGCAATTCTTTGCCTGTCAATTACCTACACTGTCAGCATACACACCCAGCATCATGAGGAGCAGTCTGCTACAAAGGCTATTCATGTGTTTGTTTGGGTGTGTGTGTGTGTGTGTGTGTGTGTGTGTGTGTGTGTGTGTGTGTTGTGCTGCAATGCTGAGGTGTTGAGGGTCTCAGTGGCCAACTGCAGTGCTACTTCAGAGGCCCTCTGGGTCTCTTTACCACAGACCCGTCTGTCACAGACAACCACCTGCCTCCCATGTCTATAGCCCACAAGTGCCTGTGCTCTTCTTCGCTCTGCTCACATCAAAGCAGCTCCACACTTAGAATGTACAGCGTTTGGGGTCTGGCTGAAGATGTAGCTTGTACACAACAAGAAAAAACAACACACGTGCACCGAGGACAAGACATGTTTCTTTAATTGCAACAAGAATGCAGGCCAGAGGAAGCAGATAAGGCTACATTCCCTTCCATCGGTCATGATGCCATTTTATGTGCCATTCACATTATTCAAGGGAGAGTTAGAGGTCCTCTGTTTAACCTAATAATAGCTGATGGTTTAGTGTTGGCAGAGCTGCCTATCTGAAGACCCCAGAATCCCAGAGGTTTCACAGCATTAGGGCACCATGGGGCTGGAGCTAGGGATAGAATATCGGCTGAGCTTCTTGCCTGCTGAACCTGGATCTTGAATACCCAAGGAAGGACAGTAAGACAGTAGTGCACATAAGACAGTTTTGATTTATTTTATTTTATTTATTGTGGTTTAGAAGCTGACCATGATGCTTACTGTGAACTCAAACTCTATAGTATGTTTTGGTAAATTGTCAGCCCTAATGTTAAGTATAGACGACCTGTAGGAAATGGGCTAAAATCAATATGGTCCTTATTTCACTTTTACCTGCACAAACATGTTTAGTGGAAATGTAACAGACTTTTGAAATGTCTGGTATTAGTGGTGATTTTTTTTACATGTATGTTGACATGTCTCACCATGCGCTGTTGGGCTGACACGAGGCTGTCCCAATCGCTCTCTGGCGGTACACTGCTGAGCGGCTGCATTTCATCGGGATGGGCTTTTCCATGGAGCAGACTGTGCAGGGGCAGCTGTGGTGTGCCATGGGCCTCGGCGCTCTCCTCTTTCTCCCAAGACAAGTGCTCCTGACTCATGGCATCATCCCCATCAACCACAGAGGCGAAAGGAGACGTGGCTTGCTTGGAAGACATGACTCTGCTGTGGAGCAAGAAAAGGAGAATAGAGTCAAGAAAAAGAAAGGATATTGCGGTTTCCTTGAGTATTTCATAGACGACTGGCAGTTACGTTCAAGTGATTGTGCACAGGTGTAACTGGGATTATAAGTGGTACACCTGAGCAGGTAATGCTGAATGGACTCAATGCTCCACCTGACTGTCGACTGTAGCCGTTCTGGCCTGTGGAGTTTGGAGCAGGCCATGGGGTCCTAATACTTTGTTTAATTCAGATGGATGGCTTGATCTAGGGCTGGAACTGTGCCTGCTTGGGTCTTGGCCCAAACCCCAAGAAAGTTACTCAGGCAGTAGGTCAGCCAGGCAGTGGGACTATACCATCCAGATAAAAAGAAACTCGCAAATAACTTCTGGTACACAACCTACAATCTACCTGCTTTTTTTAATTTCTAAGCTACCTGAGTAATCTCCTTTATATTTCAAACATCTTATAATTTTTTTTTTTTGTGAGTTGATTTCACTCTGAAACAATCAAATACAAATAAAAGCCAGCCTCTTCTGCTTTTGTTTTCACTCGTCAAATTAGGAAATGATTAACATTTTGGTGTGACAGTGTTCCTTCAGGCCAACAAATCCTACTTAAGCAACTTAAAAATCAAAAGCTAACAGTGGAGAACTAAATTCACAAATCTGTCACATGCTTTCATGAATATTACAGTGAAGAGTGTACTTGACATATCAGGTGCAAAGGAAACTCATGTTAATTCTAATTAAATTTTTTTTTCTTTTACAACCCAACTCTTTTCGGTGCAGAATTTATACAACCAATTCCGCTTTTTCTCACAATTAATGAGGCCGCACTCATGCTGTGTGCTACAATGAATGAAATTAAACACTGTGCCAGCAAATCTAATTATGCATTTGGTATTAAATTAAAAAGGGGATAATATGGCCTTCCTACTGATGTGAAGTGGAGAGAAGGAGCTGGAGCATATTTAACTCCTAATCCGCTTTTCCCTGAGCTGTTGTTCTGCTTATTTTTCTCAGCTACAGGACATTGACCATTAAAACTAGAATGTTACTACTTATGGCTCAATCTTCTCTAGAGAATGAGTGTATGTGTGCGTGTGTATGGGAAGAAGACGAAAGACAAATTGGTGGTGTGAAGGTATGGGTATTTGTATGTGACAAAATGCTCAGGGTACTTCTTGTAGTACATTTGATCACTGATCACCATCTGGCCCGTTCTCCTGCTCTATCCACAGGGGTCAGTGTGACAGCACTTTAGTTCCACCCTCAGCTTGCCTGGGGGGGTTTGAGAGGGGGTGGGGGGGCTCTCAAGGTTGAGGCAGGCTGTGGTGCGATGGTGTCCTTGCACTCTCTGCTGAGAGTCGGGCACCGGGAGATAGGGAAGGATATGTTCCATTTAAGAAAGGCTTTTATGAACAAGGTTTTTAGGGTCTAATAGTTCTTGGTCTTACTCAAGGAAGTCTGTCACATGAGGTGTATTGTGCATGGACACACACACATCTTTTGAATTATTTGAATTATTTAAAAAGACAATTAGAAGGAAAATACAACAAAGGACAGAATATAAAATGAAATAGACACAGTTACAGTGCAATTGCAGTTCCATGATAAATAGCAGAACGGTTTTTAGTGTTGATTTAGAAGAGTTTATAGTTGGAGCAGACCTCAGATCTTCTGGACATTTATTCTAGATAAGTAGTGCAGAGAAATGAAAGACTGTTTCACCATGTTTTGTTTTAACCCTTGAAACAGTAAGCAGACCAACCCCAGAAGACTTGAGATCTGGAGGGAATTAATGCCAAAGCAGGTCAGACATAATTCTCTTTTTGATTATTATTCAGAAACATCTCTCTATGCATTACCACACCCTCTCCGACTCTCATTCACTCTCTCTCACACACACACACACACACACACACACACACACACACACACACACACACACACAGGCACTTGAGGCGCAGATCAACCTGGGCAGTGAAGGGGGACCTAAACAATACTAGCCTAGTTAATCTCATGTGTCTCAGCAGCTGTACAAACAAGTCAGGTAGATGGCAAGGCATGAGTGTGAAACCCGTGCCTGACAGCCTGCCTGTCTGTCAGCCAGTCTCTTTCTCCTTCTGTCTTTTAGCCTCTGTGCCTGGATGTGTTGTCGGCTGTGTTTTTAGTGGGACTCAGCCCTCAATTTTAATCAGCCATTAAATTGTTTCCTGTAATTATGTCAAATAGAAAGTGATCTCAAAATTGGGTACTGTTAATTGAAAATCAAAAGTCAGAGCAAAGTTCAGAGCATGCGTGTAATGTTAAGTAGAGGGGACAGTAGTGGGGTTGGAACGTGAGGCGTGTTTGTGAGTGTGTGTGGTGGGAGCGGGTCGGGCACGCAGATTCTGAGATATTTTTTATTCATGCACCCAAAAAGCCCAAGCCTCGAGCGCAACAAGCACCTCGTCCTCAATGGAGTGTGAGAGTGAAACAAAGCACTGCTTTTGTATTACACAGTAAATCAAGTGGTATTATTTTACCACTAAAATATTCAGTCTCTCAGGCACTTTTACTTTGGTCTCCAGCCATCAGTCAAACTGCTGAGGCGTAAGTGAGAGAAGGGGATAGGAGAGAGAGAAAAGGAGCGATGGAGACTCCATCCTCCTGTAACATGTGTCTACAGCAATCTTGTTAAAGAATGCAACAGATCTGCGGCAGGCTCCATAACAGTATTTGTCAGCAGGAGTTAATAATTTATTAGCAGTGCTGGGAGGGCTGCGCTCAGGCAGCTTAAGAGTGCGGAGAACCCCCTCTGCCCCACCCCCACCTTCGACAAGCCCCATACAATACTACCTCATATTATTGAAAGGGAAAAGGGGAAGTACGGCAGTAATTCTCTGAAAATATCTGAGGGCAATACGGTATTTTATTCCTCATATTTGGAGCGGGGATCACACAGCGCTGAGATCTAAAGGGGTTTGTGTGCAATAGATCAGCATAGACGCAACGAAGACATTTGAAAAATAAGGAGCAGAATTTAGCTGAATGTGGGTAGTAGCGATGCATGTAGAATTTGATCATATTTTCTGATAGAATTACACTGTTTACAGCCTTGTGTGCTCAGCTCTGTGCACAAAAATAAAATCAGCAAAACAGCCGTTTGTACATCTACTGTGTATTCTGATGCTGTTGAAATAACTTTACTCGCATTAATAATTGAATCAGTTTCTCTGGAAAATAAGTCCAAAATGTGCTTGAACATACTAAACAGTGAAAATATGGTGAACCGAAGAGGTAGCTCATAAATCCTTGACAAGCTGCCCTCCCTCATGCTTGATTACACAACAACAATAGACGACTAACAACCCAAAGTAATTAATAAGTGCATGAAACTCTGCCTTCCTGCCTTCTTTCTCAAAGACAAAGCCCCAGTGACTCTGAAGACCCGAGGCAGAGACGAGGGTGGGTCACTTAGAAAAGAGAACTGGTCTATATATAGCTGACAATATTGCGCACATTTGAAGGATTAGGCCTTAAGTTCTCCAGCCTCCAGGCTCATATGGCCTGGAATGCTTTGAGTCATGAATTGTTCCCTGCGATAATGTTTCATCATCGTGCAAAACAACCTCTGCTTAATTGGTGAGTATTAGAGGAGTGTTGTGCACTGCTCATCTTAGGGGTCTTGTGACTGAGGGGCCATGTGTCCCCAGCTATCCCATTTCCTCTTTCATCATAAAAGGGTCTGACGGACTTTCGCCCGCTGTATCTGCTCTGTCACACTGTTTACCTTTTATAGACAATGGTAACAAGTAACTCCACACCATCTCCCCCACCACCACCACCACCACCCCAACCCGCCCACTGGTCCGTCTCACTACTGACATCTTGTACCTTCAAGTTTTGAACAAGTCCCAACATGGAAGAGTATTATACCTTCTTCTTTCACATGTTATCAGCAGACAAAGGAGAGGAAATCAAATTAATTATTTGTTAAGTCATACAAAATATGTTTATTCATATAAGTAAAAGGTATATTTAAGCATTTAAATTTTCTGTCTTCAAGCATAAAAAAGAACAGTTAGCATATCGCAGCACTTGAGATGTCAGACTGCATGAGATCTTTTAATAGAGCCAATTAACAAAAGGTGCTATGGCTGTTCTTTCACTCTGTCACTGCACCAAACAAAGCAAACAAACAAAAACATAGGAACTTAAATTGCCAGTTTGTTTAATTAAATCAATTTCCAAACAATGGCAATAACCTTGAAAATAAATTGTATAATCAGTAGTGATCTTTTAAGTTGAAGTAGATAAAGAAAATAGTTTGGGAGCTTTGAACCGTGTATGTGTGTGTGAGTGTGTGTGTGTGTGTGTGTGTGTGTGAGAGTGAGTGAGTGTGAGTGTGAGTGTGAGTGAGAGAGAGAGAGAAAATCATCTGTGTGTTTCCCTTTAGGGGTTCCTCCTGTTCTAACAGGTGTCGTGGTAGGGTTCCTCCGGGTTCTTCACCTGCCATAATGAGATATTACTACCTGACAGCTTCCAGCTGGAGGAGCATTGACACGGAATCCACCGTTTAGCACAATTAAATTATCACCCTCCATTGTGATTGTGTCATGCTGTGCAGCAGCCAGGTTTCTGGATACATAATCAACTCGTAACACGGGCTGTATATACTGCACACAGTTAGTCTTTTTTTCTCTCTCACACACACACACACACACACACACACACACACACACACGCATGCTTTTGTGTGCGCAAATACATGGTTGTCTATTGTATAATTCCTGCAGATTTAAAAACGGGTACATAAACAGATTGCTAGAACTATTTTTTTCCTTTATTACAAGTCAGTTTGAGTCAGTGATACACAAATATATTTAAATCTATTAAACGTCAGCTGACAAAGTAATTACAGATAATGATATTAAAATATAGTAAATGGTTGGGAAAATACCGATTTTCCAACAAGGTAGCCTACTGTACAGTGACTGGAGAGTTGCCTAAATGAATTTGTTTAAATTGTTCCTCCATTATTGTTGACCTTCCCTTGCAAAAAGTCACCTCAATTACAGTGGCACTTCATCCTCACTTCACACTCTCTCCCGATGCCTTCTCTATTAGAAACTGCCACAGTTACCACAGCTAGAATCCACACTCAAATGATAGCCACCCAGAGCAAATTAAGCAAGCCACCTGAAGTGCGCACTTTACATATTGAGCAGAGCATTGATAATTACTTTGCAGGGTAAATTATTTGCAATAATATGCTGCTAGAGGAACTGCCTTGTATCTCACTTTAAACACTTGTGCAGCTGCCATGACAGCATGGTTGGTGTCCTTGCCCCCCATGCAAGGCAAAGGCAGATGCAGGTGTGAGAGTGCTTAAGTGTCCCTGTCTGTCTACTCAGGAAGGGTCGATGAGCACTCACACACTGAATCCCTCGTTGCCCCCTCCTCCTCTNCCCCCCCCCCCCCCGGTCCCCTGTGCCATTGGCCCTTTTCCTGATCCCAGGACAGAAGCTCAGAGCTGGATGGCATAACAGCCTCTTAGTTCCCCAGGACACGCACAAGTTCACTCATGCGAATGCTGAGTGGATGGCCATCCAAAAAATTCACTGCTGGCCTTTTTTTTTTTCTGGACTCGCATCATTCTTTATCAGAAATTATCTACTAGAGGAGGAGGAGCATGCTGGAAGTTGTGAGTCAAACACACACACACAAGAAGACACTAACAGTAGCAGGACATCAACTTTAGCAGTCTCCTTCACTAGCCAAACTGTTTCCCTGCTTGGGGGGGGGGAATGACTGAGACAAGAAAAGCTTGTTGTTTTCTTTCTTTGACTTTCTCTTTTTCTCTGGGCCTGCTGGGGGATGGAGTTCCCAAAGAGCCTTCTGTTGCTGCTGCTGCACTTAAGCAAACCTCACAGCGAGTCAAGCCATCAACCAACACAACCCTATTTGCTGAGCAACAGTGGAGCTTTGTGGCTTGCCTCATAGTTGACAGTAAGTTATGAGTCCTTTGTGAGCAGGAGAAGGAAAACAGAGATCGGAATTTGGCAGGAACATAATAATACAGAATTCTCCTGTTCATGGAACCTGAAATTTTCATGGAAACAATCGAGCATTGTTGAAGGAAAGAAAAGCAACAGTGACAGATGAAATATAGAGTGGGGCCCCCTTTTTGTTAAACAGTAAACAAAGCGCTATTCAGGCCAGGTCCATTCTGTCATTTATAAAGATAACTTCTTCTGTGCACTGGAGGGTTTGCAGCAAATGGCTGCACTTCAACAAATCGAGTGTAACATCTCTCACAGTTGCCAGAAAAGTGAGTTGAGGATCTGGCTGGGGGGTGCCAAACAGAAGTGAAGACGCATCCCAAGTTACCAAAGAGATGCACAATAAGTCTATAGGGAGCACAGAAATCTCAAAAGGGAGGGAAAGCAAGGCCTTTTAGCAAAAATACTCAAGGACAACAGCTAATTATGAAGGAGAAATTTTGCAGCGAGTAGGAAAAGCATGGATATTGGTGACCGTGAATGGTTTATGAAAGTGGGCGGGGGGGTTATTGTACTGTATGACAGGGGAACTATGGGCCTCAGTCTTTGGTCTTGCCATCATGAGGTCATCATTGGCTTTAGTGCCCAGCAGAACTGGGGTTGGTACAACTGCCGTTGGTTTGTACATCTGGAACAGCGGCCTGCTTTCTCCGTCACTATCCTTGTTCCTTTCTTCTTTTTTTTTTTTTTTCCTACTGTAGAACAAGCCATGCTCACCAAATTGGCAAATTTGCAATGTCTACAGAAAAGAAAAGCAATTTTGTTCCCTTTCATTTTCATAAATAGATTTCTGTAGCTTGGGGAAAAAATGAGGAAATTACCTTCAACACTGTTGTAATTAAGCTTCACTATTGTTATTCGATGGGCTTGGAGGACAACAGCTCATTAGCTAGAGTTAGACCCACCTCTAATTCTTTAGTTTTTTCTTTTCCTTTTCTTTTTCTCTTTCTGAATAAATTAATGGTATTCATTGAGCACTCTCACATGGGGGAAGGCACACAAATGTCTCTCCCCTTGTGACAACTGGACTTCTTTTCCCTCTTTGTCTTTGGGCCCTTGTATGTTTTTTTTAAGGACTGTGAGAAGAAGGCCCGGGATAGAATTGGGGAGGGGAAAGAGTAGCCACGTTTCATGTGACACGTCAATTGGAAAATCAAAACGGGGTAGTTCATTTGCTCCACCCAGATGAGGCCATCTAGCAGAGCCATGATGAACAGGGGTCAGGCAAGCCACACCTCAAAGATTTATGATTAAGGCTTATTATGTTGGGAAACTGACATTGATTGCTGATTTAGACCACTGAAACCAATTAATTTTCCAGTGCTGAATAGAAAGCATGGTCAACAGTGTGTGTCAATCTGACAGGTTGGATGGGAAGAAGCCGAGCAAAAGTGAAGGACTAAATGAATGGCTGGCACCCAGCTCTGTTTGGAGGTGGTTAAAAGTTACCACGAGTGATTGACAGCTGATACAAAAAAAAAAAAAAAGGAGAGAGACTGGAGAAAAATGAGATCTGAAGAGCAAAACCAGAAACCCCAGCCACTGATCTGAGTAATTGCCCAAAAATTTGGTTCACAGAAGACATGTACAAGCTGCTGTTTTAGCAATGCTAAGATGGTTTCATTCATGGGCTAGCACTGAGGAAACCTGAGTAAATGAATGTGAAACATAGCCCTAATAAACTCAGAGAGCTGACAGACATGGTTGAACAGAAAAATGTGCTGTATTTCCACTCCGAGGCAGCGGGCACTGTAGTGGATTAGACGCTGACTAAAACTCAAAATGCCTCAGCAGCCTGCTGCTAACCATGTGTCTGACCACTCATACTTTTCTGCATTTGTCCAAAGCGATGCATAAAAAGAAACAAGTGATATGCCTACCACAATCTATTACCCAAGTGATTTTCGTGCTGTGTTCACAACAAATGCCACATTACGCTCAGCTGCATGTTATTTTTCTCTGTGGTTGTCGGGGGAAGCATGTGTTTACCAATACCTTTTCCTTTGTGTTAGTCTCTCCTTTATTCTTTTGCTGGCTCGCTCAGAGGACACATGCATCATGACAGTGCTTCAGAATGAAATCATTAACTAAATTGCTTTCTTAAAAAGCCACAAGTGTGCTGCAGGATTTGTGTGTGTGTTTGGCTGCGGGCCATAGGCCTCTGGTTCCCAGGCAGCCTCTGCCCCGGCTCTGTTGTGGTTCCCTGCCACCACACTCATTATGCTCAGCCTCAGCACAGCACGGTGCAGGGCTGCGGCTCGCCTCGCCTCGCCTCGCCTCACTCACTGGGCTAGTAGGAAATAATCTGGTAATCTCAAACTACTCCTCTATTTCAACTGGGGCCCCATTCACACAAAGAGACCCTTTGTCCCGAAACATTTATGACCACCCTTTGAATCTCAATCAGGGAATCAATCAAAAACACATTAAACAAATACAGTTTTATATTTGATGTCTAACCTATGATTTTATTCTCCCATGGTATCAAACAACAATTCCTGCTGTGACTTTTCAAAATGCTAACAAACTTAAATAATGGGGAAAATATCCATATCAGTGTCAAATACATATGAACATATATTTTAAGTGAAATAACAAATAAATACATTATGTGACAAAAAAAAAGACAAACATCTGAAAACAACTTTCTGGAAGCCTTATCAATCTGCTTGAGATAGATTTCAATAAACAAAAGTAAACAGATTGGAAGGTAAATAGGGAGTGAAGGCCAGACAAATATTTGATAAGAGGATAGGGACTGTAGCTGAGCTGTACGACAGGGTAGATGAGGATCCCACCTACCCACACCCACACACACACACATGCATACCTAACCCTTAACCCTGACTGTCTATCTGCTCTCCACTGAGCTGAAGGTAGCAGATGTGTCTTTCACAGCCTGTCGAGTGTGTAACCAATCTGCAAACAATAACTGGAACTTTACAAAGGTCGCTGCACTTGCAACACACTCTTTACAGTAAAGGGCAGTCAAATCCCATTGGCCACTTAGGTAAACCATGCCCTTTTTTCACTTTACAGACCACTAAGGCATTTAACATTTAACACAAGTGCAGTCCATAAATTGCATACATTCTGCCACTATAATGCAGAATGTTTAAGAGGTTAAAGTTTAAGTCACCTTTTTGACCTCCTGTTAAGCTAGCGGTTGGTGTAAACATGTTCAATCCTATTAACCTAATAATATACATGAGACGGATAAAGTGCCACAATGCTAAAAGTCCACTCTGAGTCTTCATTACAACAGACAGCCATGACAGTGAAAAAGATCCAGCACCAGCCATGCTTTCTAAGACCTGCCACTGTGACCACAGGATGTGGGGCATCAAAAGAGTTATTACATTTACAACATACTAGATCAGTGCCACCTTTGTTTTAATACTGTTTAATACTTCCAATTGAAGGATTTTCAGTTCAATAGCTATAAATGCATTTAAATGGGGAATTTAAAACAAAAATGTACTTCTTATGAATAAACCAAATATAGTAAGGAAAACGTGCCTAAATTAATAGTGTGGAAAAGGTTGTCGCTCTTGACTCCAGGCTTACCAAGAAGTGGTGTCAGGTGCATGTAGCCAAGATGAACTGGTCCCATTATTATAGAAAAAAAAAAAGCCTCTGCTCTGACAAAAAAAAACAAAAAAAAAACGGCTTCTTCAGTTCCAAAAAGTGACATAGGTGAAGAAATGTGAAATTAAGCTGAATGTTTTGGTCGTAGGAACATCGTCAGCAGAATTTACAGAACATGTTATTCCAGAGACTTAAATAGACTATCAGGCAAACAGTAATGGCCAATCAGAAGAAAGGTGGTAAGGGGCAGAAGATGTTCTCCATGAACTCATCAACAAGTTGGGTGTGGTCAAAAAGGCCCCAGGAGTATCTTAATGAATGCTATCATGTACCATGCATCAACATATGTAAACTCACACATACAGTGTGTGTGTGTGTGTGTGTGTGTGTGTATATATATATATATATGTGTGTGTGTGTGTGTGTGTGTGAAAAAAATGGCCTGATATACCAAGAATATCATAAAATACAGACTTAATTAAAAGTGGCACATAAGGAAAAAATGCAGACAGAGTGAAAACACAAAGATTGACAGAAATTTTGTAAATGCCAAAACACATACAAGAGTGAAAGCACAATGGAAAGATTCAGTATCTTTTCTGCTGCTAACTAAAAAAAATCCCCCACATTTCCTCTCTTGCTGCACATTTATCTCGTCTGTGTTTTGATATTTGCATTGTTTGTTGGTTTGAAGCACACTCTGGTGTGTGTGTTTTTTGTCCTTTGGGGGCACAGATTACATGGCATGACCAGTCTGCACCTTGAGATCACTTCCCCTGTGTGTATATATCAATAATATATATATCACAAATCTTAAAATATAAAAATATCAACCTCTCTTTATCAATTAAATAGGCCACAATCAAATTCATCTACATTTGATTTCCTTATTTTAATTATGTCTGTGACTTAATAAAGTAAATATGTATTATGTGTGCTGTATACAGTATAACAGATACTGCATGCTGTGATATTCTGAAAAGCAATCAAAAGCAATTTTACCTATTTTGTTTGCATGTCTGTGTACTGGAGATCGTGTTGTGCAGAGTTTGTGCAGTCTATAAACCTTCCTTTCTGGTGTCAGCAGGGCAGCCATCCAGCATCAGCCTGGCATATCAGCTATAAATGGCAGCTACATCACTACAGCTCAGGCTAAAAATACAGGACCCGGTTTCTTCCGTTTCCCTGTATTCTCAATTGTGTGTGAAACTTTAGCTGAGAAACCCTGTAAGACTAGCTTTATGTGGAAAAAAAATGAGTATTGGTTTTGGACCTGCTGAAGAGCAAGTAACAAATCCCCAGTATTTTGACACCAAAATGCAAAAAATTATAACACGAGAGACCTTTTTTTCTTCGCTTGCGAGCCAGGTTTTAAGAAAGCTCTCTAAAAGCTATCAAAAGTTTCAAAATTTCCCACAACCCCCTCCCGTGGGTGTGCCTGTAAAGTGCTTCACTCCCGTCTCTTGAAAAGCTCTAAGGGATTGCATCATGGGACGGGGTGTTAGACGATGGTAGCAACATACTGTAACGTTGGGGAAATACTTCATGTTGGTTGATTCATAAACACCTTGTGCACTGGCTGGCTGGCCTCTCAGACTGGTTGTAATGGTAGAGCTGTACTGTGCCCACTGCCAAGTTCCTACACTGGCCTGAGCGCTCGGCGCGCGCGCAAACACACACACAGAGTCACACAGATTATAGCGTGGCTGTGTTTTAAGTGAGTTTCAGCCTTTGTCGTGTCTGTTATCTCTGACTAATAGCATACATTGGCCCTCTCTCATTATCAGAGTGGATCTTTATCAGAGACCCTTGTTTGTTACAGTTAGAGTTGATGCATTATGAACCGCACACCAAGAGTCAACAGTGATCTGCATATTCAATAACTTCCGTAATTATATGCGCAATTCATCAGATGGGATGTGATTGCAGGGGAAGTGGAATAGAGTGGAATAGAGAGGAGCAGAGAGGTTTGATTCCTGGAGGACTAAAGTCTAATCACAAAACTAACATGATAATTGAAATCTAAATTGAAAGGCTTAGCTCTCAGGGAGAGTATGTCAGACAGGGAGTGTAGTGAGAGTGAAAGAGTGGCAGGAAAAATAAGATTTAAACTGTGCATGTAGTACACTAACAATACACACAAAGAAAAAACAGGGGTGCTTCACGCCAATATTATAACAAGCTCCAAAAAATGTCTCTGTAATCCTGTTAGGAGATAAAACTAGCTGGAAGTGAGAGAGCTTTGCACAGCCTGCTGAGAAGATATTATGTGGAACGTTTAGAAAAAAACATGAAATTTGAATAGATTTTTAAATATTTCAGTCACTCATTCAAATTCTTAGTAACTCAAAACTAACCACATAGTTTACAATCATTGATCACTGGTTATTTCAGGTGTCTTGTCATTACTGTAAAACGGTGTAGCATTAACTCTTAGGCTACGTACAGTTACTTTCGATGGGCAACTTGATTCAATTAGTGACTGTTCTAACTTATTTCTGTAACAAAATGAGCTCATCAATTTAAAAACACTTTTCTTTTTTATTTAGTGTAGCTCTTTACTAATATGTAAGGGCAAGTAAATCCAGGGAAAATATACACACCCATAACCTGGTCCTGGAGAGTGTGCGTCAGAGGGAAGTTCAATAATGGCTCGGTATTCCACACTGTCACCATCTTCCCTCTTTGCTTGAGTAGACCAAGCTACGTGGCCTTTAAATTCCTATTTCAAGAGGTGACTGAAGTAATTGCTTAACAACAATTGTGTGAAAAGGGGCATGTTCTTCACTGCATTGAACAGAATCGTCTTCAGCTTACATTAGGGTGTCTAATCACTTCCTTTACCCTGCTACATCACAGCCCATACAGAAATGCAAATACAGAAAAAAAATTGCCAAGTAGTCTGCCTTTGGTTTTGGAGGTATTATTTTCTTTCACACTGGAATATTAGTGTCTTATTTTGCCAAACACATTCTTTGAGTTATACATAATCATATAAACAATTTTCTTTTCCGATGCATATAATCAGAGAAAGTATTGTGCACGGCACTGCACTGAAATAAAGCTGTCCTCCGTTTCACCTCAAAGGCTGTGCTGTCTTCATTCACATTCACTTCTCGTGTTTTACTCATAGTGAACACAACCCAAAAGAGGAACTGCAGTGCAGAAAAGTCCTCTGTCCCATTCTTCCCTCCTCCACCTTCCTCTGCTGTCCCTCCCGACCACAGGATTCATATTCATCCCTCAATAACGTTTAATTAGTAATGCCAAATTCATTAACCTGTACTGCTGTTACGCTGGCCTCAGCCATAAATTAGCTTAATGTGAGCAGACGTATTGCAGCTGTAATAAGGGACATAAAACTCAAAGAGAAACACATACTGTTCCTCCATAGTCATGGATCATTATAACTCAGCAGTGTTTTAGAGTGGGAGCTCTTTATCCGCTCTTAACTATAAGCCCATCAAACACTTTTTTCTCTAAATTTGTTTTAATGCTGGTTGAGATAAAAAGAAAATTATGGAAATGCATTACTCATGACAACCAGTATTTTCCTCTCCACTTCTCACCTCAAGATTTTCAATGCTTTAACTATAATATCACGGAGTGTTTAATGGAAGTCAAAAATCAAAAAGAAGCTTTAAAAATGCCGTTATGCAGTGGTAAGTGCAAGTCAAGTGTGTATTGGTTAAATATTATGGTGTTTTTAAGATTCATGTAAGAGTTCATGTTGTTTCCAAATTGAGCCGAGGTGCCAGGAACTGATGCAGAATTAGTTGTATCAGTAAAAGAGATGCAGGAGACAATTCCAACTGCTTCTGACAGCTCTGTCTAATTGGTCCAACTCTTTGGCATCTTGTTTGTGTTTATTTAATCAGCTGAGGGAATGTGTACATTTTGGCTGTGGGGCATGTTACCCCCTCTATCACGAGGAGACGTGTTGCTAGCAGCCTTTTCTGTAAATCTTGTTTTCTTTCAAAATCTTTAAAATGGACAAACTTTAAGGTTTTGTTTCTTGGGCAGACAAACGGATTCAGGAAACAACCGGCTATTGTAAAAACCTCGAACGACCTTCACTGTCCTAGGATTACACATAGACCTTTCTGCTCCTCTATCCCCCAGTGATCTCGCCTAACATCTCACACCAAAGAGCCTATTAGGCCTGGATCCCACTTTGTTGTTAAAAAGGGTCTTGTCCTTTCAGAACACTCACTTCCTCGCTTTCTGTTTTTTCAGGCATAGGTGGCGGAGGAACACAAGTTCATTGTTCCCTTCGCAGATGGAAGTTGGAGTTACCAGGGTAACAGCTCTAATTCTTTTTTTTTTTTTAAAACCACTTTTTTCATATTAACAGCCTATCGAGTGCTACCTTTTAAGTCACAGGCAAGAGCGCTCGCTCACTTTTAATTAGCTATGATTCTGTTTGCCAGGAGACAGCATGATGAGCTAATCGAAATTTACGAAATAATGACGTACTACAAGCAGCTACTTCTTTCTCCTGAGGCCTGCTCCAAGAATAACAATAATGAGGTCATTATCGAGGATTACACTTTAAAACACTGCCCTGCCACCAAAACAGAGGAAATAATTGTTCTGGTGTTTTTCATACAATCAACAACCCATTGTTGATGACTTGAGAACTAAGGGAGCAAAGAATGGGTGCCATAATGATTGGTCTGTGCTGCCATGAAGATCCTGTACAAAGTGTCCACTGAGGAAGGACCTCGATAGACTACTGATTTGCTTGTAAGGGGTCTGGATGAAGACAACTGTCTGGCTTTGTAAAAAAAAAAAAAAAAATGTTCTTTCTGCTTTTTGTCTGTCTTGCCGCTCAAATAGCCCCCAAGCCACATTAGAGAAGAACCATTCATATGGTGAAAGGCTGGGAGTCACACAGGCTCATGTGAAGGGGCCACATAGTTGCTGGAGAGAATGGCCATTTATATAACCTCCCTCTTTCAAAAAATATAACTGATAATGAAGATAATAAACGGTGTGTTTGTTATGTATAAGAAGACTACAAGGTGTCCGCAGAAAGAATAATGTATTAACATTTGACCAGTGCTTCTATGCATATATTTAAAAAGTCAATTTAGTTCACTAATCATGTATGTCAACTGAGTTTTATCCAACATGTCAAGATGATTCAATTAGATAATTGCATATCTATGCTCCAAAATTAACTGCATTACAAATGCAGCCCAGCCATTTAGGAATGAAAATATCCCAGAGAGAAGATTATGATAAATAGAGGCTGAAAATAAAATATTTTGTCAAAAGTTCCACATCTAAACTTACTGGGTGAGAGCTCAGCGGGTTTGTACAAACATGGTGCTGCACCTATTAGCTGTGCTCCATTGTAAAGGAGTGAGAGAGACAGAGCTCGAGGGCACGAAAATGCTAAGTGGGCCCCTTAGCCTAGTCAACCTTCAGTGGGTTTCATTTATCTTCATCTTGTTAGACTAAATTAATTAACAATCTCAATGTTACACACTTTCTCCTTTCATTACATCAAATAATGGCAGAAATGTGGGGGGAGGTCCTGCCAACTGGGAGTAGACAGAGACTGAAGACATCTCTCTCTCTCTCCCTCTCTCTCTTTTTCTCTGCTTCTCTCCCTCACCTTCTCTCTCTCTCTGTTCACATGTCTGTATTCTGTCTCTCTTCCTTCCCCTTTCTCTCTCTCACACACTCATTTTCTCAGTCTCTTTGACTGCACAAACAAAAACCTGTTAAACGTCCTCCATAAACATAAAAAATTGATCTAAAATGAAAACACATCTTTTCAACAAAGAGAAAAACTGTGAGCCTTACAATAACATGAGCATGAATAGTTGTCTATTAAAGACTTTTGCGTTACTTTTAGAAATACTGGGAATTTTAAACAGACTGGCATTATTTTTATGAGACAGTACAAAGGCTTTGACTTGTACGTAAAATATGGAGTTTTGATGTGGAGTTTGATGTATTTTTCACGATGGCCATGTATCAGGTGCCATTAGGAAGCGCTTTCATAGCTATTAAAACTCACTGTACGTACAGTGTGACTCAAAACCAAACTCATGACTCATTACAATAATGAAAGGCCCATCCGGTGTGCTACTGAGATATGAGGTACAGTATAAAAAGTCTAACATCTGCACATTGGAGCAGAAACGTATGAGCATGTTCAGAAAGCCCCATTTGACCTAATTCAGTTGCTTGGGAAAAGATACTGGGATTCTTCACTGGAGGAATGTTTAACTGCCACATCCAGCCTCCCCTGTTTCTATCCTTTTCTCCCCTTTCACCCTTACCCCCGCCCCACAGCCCACTCCAGGACACAAGTCTTATCCAAGCAAAAGGACTAACCCTGAAGCAAAGCCTGCTTTTAATCTTGGCCTGATTGTTGTGGCCTCCAATCTCCAGCGAGTGTGCGTGATATCTTTCTACTGGCTCTTCTCCTTTAATTAAAACAGACATTGACAGAAGGATGTGGATTAGCAGTGCAATAATGTGTTTACTTAGAATAATCACAGTGTTTTCTCACAGATATGAGAACAAAAGGAAATTGTTGAGAAACAGCCAAGGTCAAAGGTCATTTTTTTTTTTTTCGTAGATTTGGGATTGGATGTGGAAATATTCCTGGGGAATTTAAGATATGCATCTGCCAAACCTCTTCACTGTACCACTCCACTGCAACATACAGTATACAGTACATATTTAGTATATTTAGTTAGTTATCCACCAAACTGGTTTCGACAGGTGCCGAGAGTTAAACGCTGCCATCGACTTTATACCATTACTCAAAAAAATTTTAAAAGCGGAAATGAGCATAACCAGTGCGCTCTCAAAAATTTAACATGCTGTATGCCTGAATAACTTCTGTCAAACCATAGCAGATATACCACACCAAACAAATTGGTGCCATGCCATGAAAGATAAAACAGATAATATACATACACATATTTTGTTTACTGCAGCCAAACTGCAGCAACTATAGCAGTTTTAGTTAACAGTCATAGTCTCATAAATGTGGGATTTAGTATGATTTTAAAAGATAAAGATGAATATTCCTAAAGGACATTTTGACTAGCAAGAGTAATGCTATCAAATTGTCCTTTCTTTTTAAAATGCCCCCAACAGTTCTGCGAGAGAAAAAAAATGCTGTTAATTTAATCAAATAAGTGACCTTTTGAAAAAGAAATCAAAGAGGATTCATTAGCTTTAGTAAAGTTTGGCTGACAGCAGCTTTGAAAGGCAGATGCTGCTGCTGTGGCTTCTAATGAGCCAACCCTAATTAGGGAGCAACACTGGAGCCTAGAGAAGGTGGTTGACTAGGAAAGGAGCCAATGGTAAATACACTCTCTTATTTACTTCCTCTGTGTATAATGACAGCACAAATTTTTAATTAGAATCACAGGAAGGGTAAAGACAAAAAATGTAAATCTTTATGGTAGGTTGAATACAAACACGGAACACAACAGGAAACAACAGTACATCACAAGACAGATATGCCAGCCACTGCCTTGCCCCAACCTCCCTGATTAGGGTGGTTATTAAAGGAGGGCAGATGGGGAGTGGCCAGACAAAAGCATGCAGTGTAAAGACAGAGAAAGCCTGATCTGCGGGTCCTTTAAGCCGTGAAAGGGAGAGGAAGGGGGAAAAACGGGAACAGTTCATCTGCATGTGTCCCTTAAGTTGCTGATGTGTGTTTTCAGCCTGACTGGAGGCTATCAGGGTGAGCATGCCAGTCAGTCACACACATTACATGAACACAATCATAACACACAGCTTGGGTAAATTTGTTAGAATCCATGTTTGACATTGTTCAAATATACAGACACGTGCACACACAAAACATGTGCACGCACACACACACAGGACAAAGTCTAAAAAAGCTAACAATGTGTCAGAAAGCTTAACCCCTGTTAGCCCGCTACCACCCCTGCCCGACCAATGATCCTAAATGGCAACAACGGAAATGAAACTAACCTCAGTAAAAAGCTGCTACGAAGAAAGCCCTCCATGTCAGCGTGTGGGGTTCTGGCAGGAGAAATCACAGAGAACCATTTTCACTATGAAACGAGTGATAATCAAGAAGAAGAACAAGGAGAAAAGGGAGAAAGAAAGAAAGAAAGAAAAACACATAGAGCATACATCTTCCTCCTATAATAAGGCATGTCTTTAATTAAAGCAGAAATATGGCTACAAACCCATCCTCTCTTTTTATGAACTGACATCATTAATTATACCTCTTTCCATCGAGGGAGTGGATTTGCATACAACATCGGTTTGCACTGAGAGCCTGATGATATGTTTGCATCAAATAAACTCTGCCTACTGATCTCTATACAGTCTTTTTCCATGGCTGTGTGCAGATATATACATGTACATCCAGCACTGTAACCACAGATCCCAGAGCAGCCCCACTCTGTTCAGAGTAGCAAACGGTGGTCCAGCTGCAGCCCATGTGTGGCGAGGGTGCTGTGGCTTCTGGGAGCCCAGCCGCAAGGGACCCAAGCTGGGACTCACAGCGTCAATGAGGCAAAAGGATGTGGTCATGATGTCACCACTTGTAGGGGTCGTTCAGAAGCCTTACCCACAAAATGCTGGAGACACATGGTTAAAAATGACTTACAACAGGTTTCCATTAGCCTATGTTATTGGTCTGTATAATATACACTTTTATAGTGTTGAGATTGTTTGAAAATTGATTAGGACGACTTCCATGTGCTTTGTTTTAAGTGGTAAAAACGAGCAGCAACTCCAGAGAACAGATTTGTGAGTGGGACTTTTGTCAGTGGTTGAAATTGAAATGTCTCTCAGATCTCACAACTATCCTTATAAAGATACTCATCCACTGACATATGGAAAGAATATCTTGCAAAAATATTTTCAACATTATAACAAGTCATTTCACTTCACCATTTCATCACTCCATCATCATTTTATTCAATGTCATAACTTTAAAATTCAAGAGCTTTAAAGTCTGCAGATCAAAATTTCTGCTGTGAAAATCATTACTTTTTAACACCAATGGAAAGAAAAATACTCTAAATACTATAATTTCAGAAACACTCCCTCATGCACACCATCACGAACAACACAAAGCACAGCAGCAAATGACATCTCAGCCCTTAAACACCTTAAGTTTTAGTGACATGAGTGTAATTTGGCATTTCTCCCATTGATCTTGTAGCTTATGAGACAAAGCCTCTGAGAGAATGGAAAGAATGAGCTGGACCCAAGGACACTGTGCCTTTCAGTCTGGCCAGCACTTAGCGAGGCAGTGGATCCACAAGGCCCAGAGGGCTCAGCCGAGACTTTTCTCACAATAAGGTGTCTGGGGAGGCGGGAGTGGCATAGCTAGGGGCGCTGCAGCTCTGCTCTTTTCTCCACTCAGCTGGGCCCAGAGCACATAATACCATCACCACAGCACAGCACACCAAGCCAGTGACAACGTGAGAAAACAACCGTCAAACAGTGCAGAGCAGATCAAGCGTGTCTCCTCACTTCTCTGAGTGCAAAAAGTACACATACTCTGAAGCAGGCGCACACAAACTAAAACAATTACCAACACAAATGTGAATTCACTCTGAACTTACAGTACATGCAAACAAATTCTAGTACACATTTACATACTGCAAACCTTGCTTCAGAATTTAGGAAGAGGAATAGAAACCGTGTCGACTTTGATGCAGAAGCTCAACAAATTTACACATAACCAGTGACAGAATGAACAGAGCACTCTTTTTTTATTATCTTAATGTGTGTTTATTTATTTTACTGGGACCTGAATCCTGCAGCAGGCTTGCTAAAACAGTTAAGAAGCAGGAGAGAAAATGAGATAGATTAGGCTATGCTCAGTTTCTATCTTTATCTTTGGTCTTATTCCATAACCCTTGTTCTTTCACTCTCTGTGTGCTTGTGTTTCCTCAGCTGTGCCTGCTGTCTACACTCCCATTGTGGTCAGAAACAACTGAACTTAGCCTATGGAAGCAAAGGTGCGGTTTGGAGAGCAAATGACCAAACTCAGGAAAAAGTGACTGAGCCACATTGTATTTGCTCTTCTCCGAACACAAAAAAAACAAGAATCTCTTTAAATTAAGGCTAGGCCACAATTCAAGGGCAGGCTTTTTGGTGAAGGAGAAGCGGGGAGGATAGACATCACTAAGTTGGCTTGGACCAGTCCGAGCAGCACGGCAGCCCTTTCGAAGAATGAGCGTCTGCCAAAAGCTGCCTCTGCCTAACCAAGTCTCCCACCATCTGCAACAAATGTGCTCTATTAAAGCAGTACCATATGGACAACAAGCTAGCTATTAACACGGCTTCAGCACATCCCCTTAACCTAGCCCAGATTTCAAACTTCCAGTCAAATTGACTGCTGATTTAATGCACCGCCAGCAGCCATGTGGGTCTTGGCACGAGACGGCACTCTCAGCCTTCAGTCATTAACAGGCTCACGTAGAGCGCGACGCACAGCGAGACACAGAAGTTAGCTACACAGATTTTACCCGTAACTACATCCCAGGTTACTTAGTATATCCCACAACCAAACCCATATGAGAAAAAGTAGCAATATCCAAAGAGGAGGATACAGAGAGCAAGAGTCTGCACTGATCCAGGAACTACTTCTTGAGACAAGTAAACCAGGGCTCAAAACACTATTGTACAGAGTGGAAACAAGCTTATGGAGCAGATCTACCCACAGAGATGCTGTAGCAGCAGCCTAAGTGGTGGCTTATGTCTCAGTTATTCCACAGTGATGGAGAGTGCCTTTGCTCCCTCTGCATGGATCCAAAATGGCAGTGATTAACCCTGCAGGGTGTGGGGGGGGGGGGGGGGGG
>LKNJ01000753.1:191410-211576 GCA_002120245.1 Maccullochella peelii
GGGGGGCACTTTAATCCCTGTGGGCCGGGCGGCCATGTTGACGCCTCTCCCCTCTCTGAGTCATGGGGGGACCCACCCACTGTTCACAAAGCCATGCTCTCTTCTGCTCGACCATGACGCCAGGGCTATGAGCCCTCTGTTCTACGACCCAGAGACAACACACAGACACACACCAAATCAATTACAGTTCTATGGTTTGAACCCGACTCCAAAGTTCAGTATATTTTGTTTGTTTCTTTTTTCTCCTCCTGTCTCAGCTGCTTCAGATACTGTACATAATTAGAGTGGAAACACATTTCTTCCTAAATGTCCTAAATGTATACATAGCTGTGGACTTACAGACAAAGTCTTGGCAAAAATCTGAATACAGTTTGTTTTTATTTTACATTTTGACTTTAGCCTTGTTAATTATTAACCAATTTTGACCGTCATACCAGGCAAGTAAAACATTTTTCTTCAGTAAACAGATAATTATGAATTTTATTACAGACTGAAAGTCAATAGCAAGCTCAGTTTTAAAATCATAGAATGATTAATATTTTATTGTTATTATTCTAGATCTTCTAAGGATTTAACCAAAAAAAACATTTATTTTATGTTTTTAACCCTTAAACATGAAACATAAGATCATTGTTCCACAACATCTCTGCCAGTAGTGTCCCTATGCAAATTGAAGTGATAAGCTAAAGACTGCCTGATGACAGTCTAATTAAATAAGCCTTTCAGTGCTCTCAGTGGAGCAGTGGGATGTGTGAAAAGGTACTGTTGGTTCGAGAGGAGGGAGATCCAGAGAGGGGGAAAAAAGCTGTCCAAGCAATCCCAACATCCCAGCAGACAGCTTTACGCCAACTCAACACCAAGTCACATGAAATATGGTGATACCTGGTCCAGCACATGTGTCCACACACGCTGACATATATGCATTTACACCTACAGTGTAGTACACACACTAGACACACCTTATGTTACCTTTACTAATGGCAATAGTGTCCCATTGACCCCCCTCTACCCACCCCCTAACACACACACACACACACACACACACACACACACGCACCTCAGTCAGAGCTGCCAGATGAGTAGTGAATTAATTTGTGTGAGCCACTCCAACATTAAGAAGGTGTGTTGAAAGGTGTCTGCTCATGTTTCAAATTAAACGCGCTGCTGGTCAGCATTAGCACCTCGCCACCCGTCGGCAACTGACACTTATGGGGCTGGGGGGATGGGAGGAAGGAGGGGAGCCCATCCGCCGTTCACACTGGAATAATTAGAACATGTCAGGAAGAATTAATTTCCTCATTTTTCAAAAGGATACACAGAAATTACCATGTTATTATATGACAGGGTCCCTGGGAGGATTGGATTAAATTTGATTTCTTGCGCAGCCCACACAACAAATTAAAGTCATAAATAAGATGGAAAGAAGCAGGGCACAGAGCATATGTTTATGGCAATGAGTGAAGCCAAGGGACCAGAAACAACTATCTTCATTTCATTTTATTTAAATCAGGCCGACACGTGTGTCTGAATGACAGCAGTTGCTAATGGGTCGAGATTAGAGGCTCCTTGATATTAACACAGAGATCAAACAATTTCAGCTAAAAAGCGATGGAACGTACAGTGTGTATGCTACTAGATGAGCCTATTCTGCACAGACTGACCGGCTATTGCTTGATCTAGGTCTTACCACAGCAAAACATTCTGAACTTATTTTACTTTGTCCGCCGATTCCTGACTTATAGTCAGCAGTTCTTTTACATATCACACCTGCCACACGCAGAGTATGTAGTGTGATGCTCGTCAGCCTGTTTGATAGTTGTAGGTAAGAGACTAACAACATTTCACCCTGTCTTATGTCAGCCAAACCCCATTCATTTTGGAGTCAACAGAAAGTTAATGCCTGAATTTGCTACAATGAGTGGCATACAGACGGACAAATGACCCAAATGCAGAGTTTAGAAACAATGGCATTTGCAAACCAATTCTATATAAAAATGTTTAGCTTTGTATCGGATTTCAAAGCAGATTATCCTTCATATTGTATGCTTTCCCAGAGAGGATTAAAATACCACTAAGGAAAAAAACAAAGCCTCTCAAAAGAGGAATAAAGGACGATCAAATTTGATCTTCTATTTAGGATGAGATACATCCCCAATTTAAAGAGTATATTCAGTTGACCTAATCTAACAACACAACACTGGACACCATCTCTCTTCTCAGCTCAGATTATACTTGTTAGCTTACTGTTACAATGTAATACTGGCTTGCCTGGGAAGAGTTTTTCCAACTCTTTCAAAATGGCCCGTCATTAGAGTCTAGCACTCCCCTGGGCACCACAAACTTTAAATAATTTGCGAATCAATTAACTGGCTACTCTCAACGCAACAGGGATTTCACACTCCTGGGTCGTGGTGCATTATCAGTTGGAGACGATTCATGGCGTTTTGGGAGAAAAGTTCATGGTTGAAATCATTAATTAATTTTACCGGACTTTTAGTTATGCATTACTTTCCACAGCTGGGGTAGCAAGAAGATTAATAGCATGTTCTTTGGTCCTGTTTTCTGCCGTATATAGCTACTAGGTGAGACTCTGTCCTGCAATGCAAGGGAACATAACTTGAGAAGCAGGACAGCAGCCAAGTCCATATTAGGTTTTTATTCTTCTGAGTATGAAATAAAGTCCATCAAACCTTCAAATAATAATAATAATAATAATAATAACAATAATAATAATAAACAACTTAGAGGTTAGGTCCTTTTCATTTGATTAAATATGGACTATATTTAATCACCAACTGTAAAGAGAGCCCAGACATCATCCTCCTAATCAAATTTCCAACACTTAAAGCATATTTTAGTTTAAGCACTTCAAAATGAGGTCACTCATGAGTAATACAGAGAGCAAGCTATTAATTGAATGTGGAGTTTAGGAAGATGGATAAAGTTCAGGCGGGTTTTCCACATTCTTGACAGGTAATGACATGTGCAACAATTAGTCTTCCAAATTTGCACTGGGATCCTCTGAAGTAATTGAGGCTGATGAAATTAAAATCTTTGTTAGGCGGTCTTTGTCAAGCAGTCTCTGTTCAGCAACACGTTGACCATAATCACTGCAGGGTCAGCGGACTGAAGAGGCCCATTTGATAAATAATAGATGAAGAATAACCATTCAACAGTTATTCATTTTCATTTTATGGTGAAGGGCTGTTTATTTAATTTCTGACAGAATGGCTCCCCTGCATCCTCCCCTTGAGTGGTGCCATCGATAGTGGGCTGAGAGCTGCGAGACCGTGTGGCTGTTGCTTATTAGATAAATGGCACATACAAACACAGTGTGTATATGGCCTATTCTGATGGTCTAACATATCCTCAGGTGTTTCATGATTGCATGAGTGTAATTAAACTTGTTCTGTAAGCGCTCCAGACACAAACTAAATTACTTCCCGTCATGTTTTGAGATTAATTAAACCTGTAGGTCAAAGGATCTGGATTTCAGATTCTGTGAGGATCCAACTTAATGTCTCAGAACTGGGATGGCAATGGATGCTAGACCACAAGGGCTTCATGCAGTATTTTATTTATTTATTTATTTTTTTAAAACCAATAACAATTTGCAATTTTTGTTTAAAATTGTTATTATATAAAACAAGCATGTGGCTCATCTAGTAGTGGCTCTAGATGTTGCGTCATTCTTGCTGAGTGAGGATGCTTTTCTATACTGTAGATAGGCTAGGTTTGAATTGACGCAGCTAATACTTAAACATTGAACACTATAGACAATTTCTCACTGATTCGCAGTAAACCATGTTAACTCTCTTAGGTTCCTATGGATTCTACTGCAGAGAAAGAAGTCGCTCCTTGATTATTAAACCTAAGACATAAGATCGTTTCAAAAGAGAGGCTGTGTTCTTAACGTTACATTAAATTGTGTACATGTACTTAACAAAAACTGGCATGCTCAATGTGGGACATCTACTGTATTTCAACCGAGGAGTGTTTTGTGTCGCCACATGTCTGTTTTTAATACATCTCTGTATGTATGCAATGCTTTTAATAACTTTGTCTGATTAATTAGATGCTCCATTTGTGTTCATCATTCAGGTCACACTCTATATGACCGACTGTCACAGTACGACCATTTTACGAGTTCAAGCCATTCACAACAAACTCGACAAAACTAGCATGCAGCAGCAGAGACAGCCCGCTGGTAGACAGGTGCATGTTCATCTGAGCAGAAGACAGTGTGTGACATGAAGCGGCATGATCAAACAATGGTAAATGGCCATGAACTTTGAATTCAGAGAGACATTTCCCAGCTGTTATTGAAGAGCTTCTCAACCACATTAATATGACTCCCATGATATCTCCAACTGACATTTGGAAGAAAGGAATAATATCAGCTAAGTTCCTCACCTTTATTTGCTTAATATCCAAGATACATTTTTATTAGAAAACCTGCATGAGCAGCAGCTGAGCAAAGATTGTTAAAGTAATATTTCTATTGATGCAGAGAGGACTATAGTGTTCTCTATTCTGTTTTTGAAAGCAAAATGAGCATTTCATAGCAACTGTCTTACTATATTGCTTTGAAAATGTTCACTTACATCCCCTTTAAACTGACATTTTTTGGTATTCAACCAGAATTATACAAAGCTTACTCTGACTCAGACCTGGGTTAAACGTAGGGGTGATGCTGCTTTGGTATAAAACCAAGCTGGATTCCTATAGTACGTACAGGATTAGTATCTGTTGTTATATAGGTATAATGGGATTCTGCATTATTATTTAGTTCTGCTTTTATATCTCATAGATATTTAAATTTTTGTGCAATGTAGGTTGTTACATTAACATTTCATAATGAGACCAAATAAAATTAATTCCAAACTATTTTAATTTGATTGATTTCATGGCTTATCCTGATTAATGTCGTTCAAGGTTTCACAAATAAATAGACTTCCGATAGACTTCTCCAAAGGTTGGTGTGTGTTTTCTCTAGTGTAGGAAAGGTGTTTTTTTTTTCCCTGTTAGGCTTTAAATAGCCATTAAGATACTTAGATTTAATGAATACTAGAAAGCCTGATTTGACCTTAAAATTGCAACTCCCACACAAGAAAGTGTATTATATCACACAAGGAGCAATAGAATATGAAAAAAAGGAGAAATTTAAAAAATGAATTGTGAGTAACCACAGCACAATATTGCAGCAAAGCAAAATAGAAGAAAAATAAGTTGGAGGATCAAATGTTTAAAAAAGGTCTCTCAGTAACTTTGTGGCTATGTAACTGTCTAATTGTGCATACATTGTGTGCCTATCCAATTGTCCACCTCATTTGATGCAGGTGTTCAGTGTGGGTGAAAGACAGCAGGGGTGTGAGACATGTGGCAAGACAGAAAAAGCTGAAGAGGCAAATTGATACTTACAAAAACTGAAAGACTCAATCCCCAGCTTCCAGCGATCACTGGTCGATTGATTTTGAATTCATGTAAAAAACCTGAAATGTAAGGAAAAAGAAGACAGAAAATGACTGTGTGTCCTTGTATGCAACATCATATCGTTGTTATTAAATAGCTTTCATTTTATTAAAAAGCACCAGTGAATTTGGAACATGGTTAAAATTAATAAGGGTCTTAGATAACTGTATTTACCTATACATTGGAACAAATAGAGACAGAACAAGAGGAAGAGAATTGGGGCCATAGTGACTGTCGGCAGAGGGTCAGAGTCTCCACAGCTGAGCTACTGTAAAACAGCTTTGTTAGTAGTCCGACCTCCAGTCCTCACAGCTGTCACCAATGGGAATCCATCCTAAACAATGTTTAAAATCTACTTCTCTGCTACCTCATTAATCTGTCTTCCAGTCGACAGATTCCACTAATAAACAGCTTTCACATAAAGTGGTTGTTTTATTTAATTTTGCTTTCTTTCTTCAAGCACTGCCTGCTAATGGTTTATTGAGGGGCCATGCTCTGTTAGTTTCAGCATGTCTCTTGTTGTCTTTGTTAGAGAACGCACAAATAACCAGGAAACTCCAGTACAGTATAAGTGCATGCCGTTTTAGGCGTCATCTAAGCCAATTTCCAACTTAAACGCAGCCACAGTTAAGAAGTAATGACAACAGAGAAAACCACTCACTGATCAGATCATCTAGCTTCAGGGATGAAAATGCTGTAAGCTCATTCATGTTCATTTTCTCACATTATCTTGTGTTTCACAATAAGCCAAGATCTCATTACCAGCTGATTTATACAATTAGTACAGGAGCACTGCCAATTAAACAAGGCCAAGGGTTTTTTAAGGTCATGCTTAACTGATCTGTCACTAATTTGCACTATAGCACCTCAGTCTCCCATCGCCGGGGCCAATACGCCACCAACAACAAGACCAGATAAATGTACTGACTACCACTGCATTGTTGTCAGAGCACAGTACAGAGTCTGCTACGTGGGAGGCTGGAGGGCTAACAGAAAGCGCCAGATAAAGGCAAGAGTTGCAGACGGGTCTGAATGTGTTAGCCTTGAGGCTGGATGTGACAATGGGGGAGAGGGGACCCAGGTGACCCCAGCTGAATGGAAAGCTGAATAGCACCTCTGAGTTTAAAGTCTACTCCTGCCTCTCAAATGATGCTAAACACACACTATTTCACTGTTATGAACTATGCTCCAGCTGCAGCCACCCACTCCTGTATTCACACACACACACACACACACACACACACACAATTAACTTATATTATCAGCTATTCAGTCTACACAACAATCCCTGCCTGCTGGATAAACCACATATTACATGGATGGTAATTCAATAAACCAGTCTTTGTCAAACATCTGGCTATAGGCTTAATTCCTGTGCCTAAATAAATGAGAGCTCTTATAATTACAGAGAGTAGACATTAACAAACCTTTGAATTCATAATCTGATGTTAATTGAGCACAATGAGGTATATAATAAATGAGGAATGTATTCCTTATTCATTGGTTATTTAAGTTAATTATTTGTCTAAGGGAAAAAAACAAAAAAGAATTTATAATTGCAAATAATGAGCGAACCCAAATGATATTATAATGAAGCAAATGTAGTAATCCCTGCGGTGTAATAAGAGTCAGTGTCAACCGGCCAATTGTAGCTGCACGTAGCAGCTTTTCTCCTGCTGTGAATTAGACCTACAGGCAGGAAACAAAACAGGCACTCCCCATTCCTAATTTGAGGATTGGGGATTTATTAAACACAATTCCAGTCAACCCCAAATTCAAATTATTAGTTTGACCACATTTTTATAAACAAATTGTCAACATATATTTTCCACACATTTTTTTTTAGCTAGAGACAGAAAGTGTTAAGGTGAGAGGAAGAGATGCTAAGTAAATTTGGCCCCATTAGGCCACAAGTGAACAGTCCAAGTGAGTCACAAAGACTATTTTTCCCGTTAAAATAATTTCACTACACTGAAAATACTGGAGGTTTAGCTCGCAGATACAAAAATCCAAACAGACTGACATCAAAGGAGCAGGAGCGGGACAGAAAGCTCACAGCTACCTGTGGCATTTCTGTCAAAGAGTGGCCTTTTCTCTAGCTTTGGCTGGCCATAGATACCTCTCTCTCACACACACACACACACACACACACACACACACACACACACGAAAGAAACACATGAAAATGCAAACATGTGCACACACTCAAGTTGCCACAAAAGCTTTCATATGCAGTGAAGCAGAGACAAATTATAGCATCATTTCCAGTGCTGAAGTGTAGTCAGGGAATACACACACATACAACACACACACACTCTCATAGTCTTTCGGTACCTAAAGTCAGTGAAGACAGAAACCATTTGGCTCGTGCTTGATAAAATTGCAGTGAAACAAAATTGGGGACACCAACTGGATAAGCCGTCCCTAATCCACACTTTTGAATTTGTCCAGACACACACATACACACACACACACACACACGTATGCAATTTGTCTGGGCACAACGCTAGATTCAAATTCCACATTTCTGCAACGATACAATGGGTAAAATATAAGGTGAACCCATTCACTTGTACTAAAACCTCCGACGTAGAAGCTCAAACATACTGTATGCCTGCTGGAATTGCCATTTGAGCTAAAGCCTCTTGTACAGTACGTGAAGGAAAGCAGTTTTACTATCTCAGCTCAGAAAGATTCACTTTCACAGCAAATGAACCTTCAAATTCCACACATGTCCATGTAGGTTGTGGGCTACGCTTGATTTAATTTTCCCTGACCATAACAGAGTTGTGTTTTTCAACCATCATGTGACAGTGGCTCAGTATCAATAGACAGCATCACCACAACTGTTTACAGCACAGGGGAGACCAACCACTACATAGCTGTCCTGACCAAATTCAGGTTTTATGTTTCATGTATTTTAACTCTATATCGCATTAAAACCACTGAATGTGTCTGCATGGTTATATACCTGCTGCATACGTGTATGTAAATGTACATTTCACCTCATGTAGTTTTGTGTGGATATGCATGAGGCAAGCCAAAACTTGTACTTCAACTTCTGTTTGGAATTCATCCAGATCTGCAACATGTTAAAAAAAAAAAATCCTCCCAATCCTCCGTTCCAAATCCTCACTCTCTCCTGCGTCCAAACACGCTAAAGTAGGAATTCTGCAGAGTTAGTTATTTTGACAATAGAAGTAATCTATGCCATCAGCAGGCTGCTCCCTACCTGGATGCTGTGTGGTTATCTCTGCAGAAGCAGCAGCCACACAGTCAGTCAGGCCGGGGACTGCATGGGGGAGTTTGGGATGCAATGAGGTGGGGCTATAACAGTGGTCCCAGGGGAAATAGGGAAATGGGAGGAAGAGGAGGGGTGGGGGTGCAGTGTGGAGAGCGAAGGGGTGAAGCGCAGAACATTCTGGCACAGAAGTGTCTGATATAGTAATTGAACACATGTGATTGTCTGTTAAATATCCAGTTCCATAAAGTCAATCCTCTCTGCGGTAGCATCATCTGTGAAATATGAAACGACAGCTTCCATGCAGTGAGTAATCACTTTAGCTGGAAATGAGAGGACATTGATGGTCAGGAAACAGCTAGTGTTCAGGTAGACTGTGGACACTTTGGCACAGATCATTTTAAGGAGGTAGTATTTGTGGAGTAATTGTTAGCTCATAAATGTATTCACTTCCTACTGGTGAGATATACATTGAAAAAATAGTCCAGTGCTATGCTGTTAGACAGACAAGCTGTACTTCTACAAGAGATCCACCGTATCATTGAGTTATTTGGTGTTGGAAACAGGTCAATCAGTGTGCAAACAGCTGTTTCATGCTCCAGCACACTGTTAACTGTCATAGCCTTACAAATCTCCTCTTTTTATCTTTACCCTCTGTCTCTCTCAAACTACCCTTTTCTGTCTCTGGCTGATCCTGTCCTGACACTGAACTACAGCAGACTAGACACTCACAAAATGTCTAGCACCAACGTGTCAGGAATGACTACCAGAGCGTCACTCCAGTTAAAATATCTTTGTTGAGAGTAAAACAGTGACCTGTATATTGGCAGAGCTAAAGTGCAATAGTGCCAGATAAAGCAGAAAAAAAATTCCACGCTTGAACAGCAGCTATTCTACCCAGAGTTTGTCACAAGCAATAGCTTGATACAGATACAGTGCTGTGGCTGAACAAGGCTTTCGTGTGCTGCTCGGCAAATGCATTATCTGTCATTTCCTCTGCATCAAATAACAAGAATAAAAGTCTATTTACTGAACAACTGGGTTGAGGCAGGGTGAAGGGAGAGAGGCAGCCAGCAAATAGAATGTTTTCCTCCACGGTGGACGGCATTCCCAGTCCCCAGTGCTCCTAACAGGCGGGCATGCAACCTATCAATTCTCTTTGATTCCCTCTCACATATTCTTCACTCCAAAGACTGTGAAGACAGAGAACACAGAATAGGCTTGTCTTTTTGCACACTGATGAGACCTCTTTTCTTAACTTCCAAGATATACACATATTTTCTTTTTTCTTTCTCTGTTCCTTTCTTCCTCAGTGTGGGGTTTGTGTATTTGTGTATGTTGGGGGGAGGGATATGAAAACAAGTCTCTCCCTCTCTCCCAGGTAATGTGTTTATTTTCTAGGACCCATCTTCTAGTTTACTGCGTGGTGGCGTTTCTCCCCTCTTATCGCCTGGCCCTCACGGGGCACTTTAGCCGCTCAAATCCTGTTCACCACATACTGGTTTTAGAATCTGTGAAATGAGTGCTAGAGAAGCGTGGCCACAATGTCTGCCTGTGTTGCTACTGGACTCAAATGGGCTTGGTGCTTTTTTTGTCCAGGGAGATGCATAAATGGAAGTTTTTAACACCTCAAAAGGAGGCTGGGCCTTTGTGGAGCCACACTAGAGAAGCCTGCCAGTCTCCCGAGGAGGCAGACACACTGAGTGCTGCAGGACAAAGAGCTAGAGGAGCAGAATCAGCAGGGGTATCACTCTGCTTTGGGCAGACACACACATGTACACCCACATATACTGTATAACCGCACTTACCTACATAACGCTCATACGAACACATGCACTCACACACAAGCATTACAAAGGTTGGAATGGCATGTTCCAACTATCTGAAATACCTCTAAACATAATATCAAATATGTCATATATCATAACAGTCATATCATATTTTGAATCTGTTAAATTAACCAACAGCAAATTACTACATATTTTACTCATCTCTAACACCTGCACTGCAACCTTGTTACATGTACCCAAACAGCCTGCAGCAGTAAGAGTAAGACATAATTCATCTGAATATAAACACTGTTTTACCACCAGTTAAAATACAACATACAGTAGCAAACTGTAAATAGATTCATATGTGATTGTACAAACACGCTCAATAAAAATGACAAATACAACCAGCACAACAGACGCCGCCATTTCCTACTTATTGATTTCAGCTCCACTGTTTGAAAATAATTTCCTCATTTCCATCCCAATTTTTCTTATTGAAATTCTTTTTTTTATTCCCGAGTACAGCCCAACAGCTGGCATTTACAATCAGTCTTTATGCCGTTTAGATGTCTACAATAAGCATTTAGATGCAAATATCTCTGCCTTGTACAAAGGAGTTGCAACTTCTGTCAGAAGCAACATAATCAACCTGCAATTGTCTCCTGGCTCCAAGTGGTTTCCAGTGACAAGGCCTAAGCTGTAAGCATCTGTATTCAAATGATTCCCTATTTCAGGCGCGTTTTAGTGTGGATATTTTCCAACAGTACTGCACTGAAAATCAATCACATGGTGAATTAAACCAGAAAGGAAACAACTGATCCATAAATGATCGGGTTACAACAAGGCATTGGTGTCCGCAAATTATTCAGTGTTTTCCTTGTTTGAGGAAAAGCAGGGACACGCTATTTGATAGTGGCCTTTCCACCACTGACTTTTATTACTGTCGCACATTTCTCGATTTGATTTTGCAAAGGCAGGCTTAAGTTGACAAATATTTATTTTAGCGGCGATCTCAGCACAATGCAGACTGACAACTTTAAACACGTGCGAAACCTTTGTGGCATGTAACAGAGTAAAGAAAGTCTTATATGGGCTGCAGTGCTCTCAGAAAAGGAACGACTACAGTTGATCATTCATATTCCATGTTGGAAAATCACTCTTTATCTTCCATTCATTTAACCCAACGTTGCACTCTACAGTATAACAGAATTTCACTGCATGTTTCTCTGCATCCTGATAAAAAGTGATCTAACTTTTAGTCTTTTTTTCTCTGGTGGAATACTAAATACCAAAATGACTGAAATCTTGATTAAGATTTAAGGGTCATATAAATAAAAAACTAAGCCTGTACTGTTGCGTATGACCATGGTGTAAATCTGAAACTGACTGGGGCATATGCTTTGCTTTGGCTCCACTGGCCCCTGTACAGCCATTTTAACAATTAACATTATAACCTCTGTTTTTTCTTTTTATTTACAGTTGCAGAGGTCATTTGTCTTTTTTTGAAACCCACAATTAATAGCAGCGTTTGCAAATGCAAATGAGTCCATTTAGGGGGAGGGAAAATGATCAGTTTGAGAATATTTCTGCCTTCTTAATCTTCTTAAGAGGGAAATGATTTAAAAGGAGGACACAAATCTCCAGTGACATGGCAGGAACTGTAGGGCACTTTCCTCTCTCCTTCTCTCGCTCTCCATTCTCCCTTTCTCATCTCACTCACGTCNCCCCCCCCCCCCCCCCTCCCCATCTCTCTCTCCTCCTAATTTACCTCTCCCCCACCCGTGTTGCCCTGTAGGGGTGGAAGGGCCAGGAGTAAGGGACAAGGATCTGAGAGCAGGGCTCTACTTGGCTTGTCCCTCCAGAGGAAACAAATGTAGTGTTTGAGCCACTGATCACTGGTATAATTGAGTTTAACACTCCTTTTCTGGATTAAAAAAAGAGGCTTTGAAATGAAAGGTCAAACTACCTCTACAGTCAGGCAATAAATAAGTCAAACAAGGTAAGAGGTTCCTGCCAGCGTATGTTAGTGGCAAATTTAATTAGCGGAAAAAACAGGAGGCTCTTCCATTCCATACTGCCTTGAACAAAAGCAGTGTCCCAATTGCACAGCAAAGGAATGAAACTATAGCAATCATCACTTAATCTCATCATTTAAAGTCATGTTTCACAGAGCATGATTCCTATTCTATCTGTGCTAAAGTATGAACACCTTATAATTTAAGAAATCCAGCCTTAATAATGTAATATCCCCAAGATATTCACAGCAATTTTGCAAATAATCAAATTTCATGGTGGAAAACTTTCTTACAGTCTGGTTAACGTTCTTGGCCATTACTCGGCACACTTTTTAATGCATGATTTTTTCCAATTATGTAAGGTATCCTATAGGCCTATTGTTCATTGACTGCAGCACAAGGAAAGAAAATGGGTATAAAGTACGGCTGCAGTCTGGACTGGAGGCACAGAAGGTGGCCGTGCAACAAGGGAAAGAGAGAGAGAGAGAGGGAGACAACACTGCTCTACACCCAACTAGCTACAATGTGGCCTTTGTGACATAATGCACTCTGCACAGCAGATTGTGGAAAATAATCCAAAATTTACTGGTTTGCATATCCAGCAATAACAACTGACATCACAACCTGCACCATATATCCCATGTTTCTGGGCACATTTTACATTTAGTGGAGAATGAGGGGGGTAAGAAAAACATCGTCAAGCAGTTATTATATTCCCATCATGTCCTGGGAGCCCATTACAGCATGGCACAAGCAATGGTAAAACTGAGAAACTCAGCAGGCTGAGACTACAGGCAGAGGGCTGGGGAGCACTTAGACTCACAGTACAAACTTACTGCACACTGTTAACTGCTGCAGAAAGATGTAGTTCAAACAAACACTTTGCACCTACAGATTATGTGTATTTAAATTCTGCTAGTCATTAAGGTTTAGTTTTTCCCTTCAAGTGTTAAGTGGGCTTCCATGTGCTACCATTAGTGTTGGGCCAAGCACCTTCAGGTGTCTTTGCAGAGCTTCTGAAAAAGCATAATGAAGAAGAGAATGCAGCAGAAGAGCAGGAGGAAGAGGCTCTTTAGTGTGGCTGTCCAGACAATAGTAACATGAGGTTGGTGTTAACTGTGCTGAAAGCACGACAGGTGGGTCACATGAAAGATCACTATGTTTTTTTTCACGTGCCCAACACATGCTTCTCATTATTCCACAAGAAAAACTGACATCGCTCCAAGCAAAAGAGAGAAGGCCCTCCTTGGCCACTACAACTCACCGCAAACTAGTCTTCAAGTATATCTTACATTACATGTGAGTATACATTTTGAAGCCGAGTATGCTTTGAACATTCCATTGGGACAAAATGAAAATGTAAATAGATTAAATTGCGTGTCCAAACATGCAATAAGTGCTGCAAGGTAAGTATGATCTATGTAATAAAAGAAAAACACTTCAGGATTATTTTCTCTGAATATAACTGATTTCAAATGAAAGAGCCAAGCAGACTTTTAAATAAAACTAGCAGACTGGTTCCCATAACCTATGTGAGTTAAAACATATACTGAATAAAACATATAAATAAATGTGCTAAAATATGTGCCTTCCATCCAGCTAAGAAAAAACCACAGCTGTACCATTTCAATTTTTAAATAGGAAAAATAATATTTTTAAAGAACAGCCATGGACGGAGTGTGTGTATATGTGTGTGAGCGTGTACATGCGCTTGTGTCAGTGCACGTGTGCATGTATGTGTCCATATATCCATGTGTGTGCATGTCTGCTCTCCACAACAGTCCCCTAAATGTGGTTTTGGGCAAACTGGCCCAACAGTAAAATGTTGAAATTGGAAAAAATATTACCCTTCTTTCTCTTGAATAGCCGAGAGATAAGCACCCTTTAGCAATGAAGCCAGTGGAGTTTAAGCTTATTATGAATACCTCTCAGAGCGCAGAAGCATGTACTGTAGAAATCAAAGGGAGTAATAGGCAGGTAAGCCTGTGTCATTTTAAGGAGGAAGTCAGTTGTGAAATTGTAAAATCGCAAGGCCCTGCTGACAATCTCCCGCCCTCAGAACACTCCCATAAATGATTTCTAATGGCAGTGGCTATCACATATCTGAAAAAGTCAGAAGTTTGTGAGCCGAAAAGAAAGAAAGTCCAATGCTAATCTCTCCGTTGATGGAGACTAATAATAATAAGACCATTTATCTCTTTGATTAAACAGCACATACTCTGAAGTTCACAAGAATGTGTGATTCTTTGCAAGTGCCCTAAGCTTCCCAAAAGTAGACCTGGCTTTGCAGAACATTCCTCATGGTTTCATGTTCAATTGGCTGTGAAAGTCCACAGCATAACTCTTACATGCTGGACGGAAACCATCAAAAAAAAATATAAATAAATAACAAGCAACAAACTGAGGTCATCTTCATTTTTTAACGATGTTTGGGGTGCAAGAGCTGCTCCTCAAATTTCTGAATTCTTGCAAGTGCACATATACTCACAAAAACATCAGCTATAGGGTTATAGTAGAATAGTCATTTTCTGCCTAATAGCTTAAGTTGTAAAGCTCCTCTGTTGTAGATCTGCTGTAAAGATGATATAACGCGACTGCTCCAAGGCAGCCCGGACTCTGTAGTGCTTGCATATTCTACAAGGGATACACACACACACAAAACACACACAGGCTAATACATACTGTGCTTTTTCTCCTCTGAATATTCATCCATGTTTCCACATCATCTGCAGGTCTCCTAATCACAGTCACTTCCCCTTTAATCACAGGGCTCTAATTAGGTCCTAATAAACCATTTTGCCATCCTCTTGGAGCGCCTCTGTGTCACTCACACATCAAACCAAGAAATACTTTATTAAGGGGCTGTCAACCTCAAAGGAAAGCTCCTCCAGCAGCAGTGATACAGATACTGCAGGCACACCCTCTTACACTAATTGAAATTATCGAAAGCTCTGCTTACATGTGACACTTGGCCATGTCTGAAACCATGGCTTGAAGTACAGCAGTCAAAAGCATGATGCTTGTGCCAGCACTGAGGCTCTACTGGATTCTCTGATGTCGGGTAATTGTTTAAACCTGAGTGAATATGGCACAGGGCCTCATGCTGCCTCTTCTGCCAAGAGAGGAAAAAAAATGTTCTTGCTAGCACTTTTCTCCTGTTTCTTATATTCTAATTCAGTCCAGCATGGGCTTCAAGGAAAGCCTCAATGGTTCCATGTTCATCTTGGAGAACCAGTGTTGGGGATGATGATCACTGACCACAAGTTGATAATGATGACTGTTTAATTAGAAGCCTTTCTTTGGCCTGGCCACAACCCAAACTCCTCCACCCTGCAGATGGTAACCAATAAATTTAGCTTTGCTGAGGATGAGGAGGAACATTGTACCTCCCCAGTTTACCCTCAACCCCACCCCTAACCAAGGACATAAAGCCTTTCTCCTTGCTAACTCAAAAACGCAACCAGCCTTGCTGCATGTGCGAGCAAACATCTGACTGTGATGGTAAAGTCCAACTGTGTCTTACGGTCTATGTTCATATACATGTAATTTGCAATTGGTAATACATTTGAGGAAATGTAAGGCCGTCGGATTATGTTTTTTTAATCTAGAATATCTACAAATCTACAATATCCTCTCCTTGCAACTAAAGCATAATTAAATCTTTTATGGTTATGTTTAGGCAACCCAAAGGACTCGGTTAGAGTTAGGGAAACACTGTGGTCATGGTAAGTGCATTATGGTTATGGTTGGGAAACTAAAACACTTCGTTAAGGTTGGCAGAAACATCATGAGCATGGTAAATATTAAAAAAAGTCAACTGTGCCTGCCCATCCACCCAGACCTCCTCCCTATGACTTTACACTGCGGTATAAGAACGTAACTCTGCGAACAAGCTTTGACAGTGAACGTAAATCGCTATTGCAAATTAGCTGCATATGAACGTAATACGTAGGGAGGGAGGGTTTTGAAGTCATTATTTATATATATATATATATATATATATGCAGTCCGCAGGGGCATTAATTGTGGTCGTATGATATTCCAGCAAAAGCAAAAGATCCATCAACATTTTTGGTTCTTAATACTTGTTCCACAATGTCATTTCACTCTCCTCAGCAAAGTTTTTGTAGATTTTACAGACCATCCTGTTTAATGGAAAAATGAATGAGTGTTACTGTTCCTCAGACAGGACAACCCCTCCCATCTTCCTCTGGTCCCCCTCAGCCTAGTCCTCACCCACCTCCTGTCAATCATCCTCCCTCGGACAAGACTCCTCCCAGAGATTTCTACACCCGTACTGCCTGGCAGAAACAACACTCTGTGTGTGTGTGTGCGTGTGTGCATTGTATGTGGGCGGGTGGCGTGTGCCAGAGTGGCTATCCCCTCAGATTGTCAAAGAGGCTCATGGGAAATTTACCGCATGGGCCAAACCACAGGCTTTCTCTATCATTTCAACAGATTTCTCTTTTTTAGTCCCATTCAAGAAAGTGATTATCACAGACGGCACTTTCTTTGGCTTTATTCTTTGAGCCCTGAGTCGGGCTTTCTGGGCTTTCCTCACTGTAGCTGCACTTTGCTTATAAATGTGCAGTTGAGCCAATCGAGTGTTTTTTGAGTGCCGCTTTAGACTGGGCAAAATGTTCCACTGCCTTCAACAGTTGTTTCTAAAGCATGTATGTCAATTCATGGACATTCAAATAACAAGCAGATGGCTGTTAATTAAAATTTGGTTTAAGTTGAAAGGTCATATTTTCCAACATCAGTGTTTCTGTTAGGCTATGGTTATATTGTGGTGCAAGTAGGCAGAGAGATGGATAACGTTGCTACTCACCATTTACCAGCACTGGTGAGACTAGGAAACTGTGCCATTTGGAAACAAATGAAAGGGGAAAAGTCAGCCACTGCTTCGATGCTACTGCTGCACATATTCCCACCCAATAAGTACAATAACTTTTCTCAAGCACCTTGAAAATACAAGATTTCCCCTGTGAAAAATTCACTATGTGCGGGTCAGGAGAAAAATCAATTCCTTAGACTAAAGGAGACAGAGTTTGATCTACTTACACATCATCAGAAGGATCTGACGCAACATGAACACTAGCATCATCATTTGTGTCTTTAGTCTCAGAAAGTCTGCATCTTTTCACCAACAGGGTCTAAACACCCCCCTCCATTTACTCTGAGAGGGAGACAGAGAGCGAGAGAAAGACAGAGACCAACAGAAGGCTTGTGGTCGGGTCTGCTGAAGCCATTTTCTCATAATGCACATTTAGGGCAAAGCACACACACATCCAAGTCAGTGTAAAAAGAAATTATTCAGAAAGGAAACAAAAGACCTGGGCAAGAAGAGATGCTATGGTTAACTTCATCAAAACTTTAGCCACAAGACCCTTTCCATCTATTCCCCCTGCCCTCCCTCTTTGTCACTTTGATTTATTTTTGGCATCGCACATTAGCATTTTCCAAAGGAAAAACTGTTGGGAATCTGATTTCTGGCCCAATGCGTCCTTTCTTTTCCATAACTTCCTCGCCTGTTTTAGATGTCACAGTAGCTGCTCCATGATGCAAGTGGTTGATCAGTATTTGTTTCCATCCAAGAGGGCTGACACACACTATCTGGAGAGCTTGGAATTCAACAGCAGCAAAGCTGAACTAAGGTTTTAATCCATATTTAAAATTTGTGTAAATATGCAAGATATGGTGTCTCAGGTCATTTTTGCATTTATGTCATTATATGGCGAAGTCAAGTCTTTGTTATTGTAATTATACTAACAATTGTCAGTCAAACTGCAGAACCCAAATATCTGGACCAGCCTTCTGCATCATGCAGCAAAGTGCCACATTATGGTAAAATTGTTCATTATGGCCATTTCACTTCAGTGCATGCTAAAGACAACACACAGTATCACATGATCATATCACATATCTCTGGAGATTGTGCACACATGCACACTGTGTAGGAGCACACACACAAATATGCAGAACTTCTCAATCTGATCTGAAAACAGTTGTGTTCCAACAAAACAGCTCCCAGCATCCTATCGGCTGGACCGCAGAGTAAAGAAGCCAGATTGGCTGACTTAGTCACAACTATGGAGCATATTTTACATCTCATGTCAGATCAAGCTGGCAGATACCAAGCCGGATGTCAATCTCCACCAACCATAATGTCTAATCATTCAGCTTTTACAGACAGTGGAGACCTGTGCAACTTGGATACTTCTAAGATTATGGAGTAAATAAACTTTTGTGAAACCGGATCACTTATATTTTCAATCACAAAGGGTAAGTAATTACAACCTTGTGACTCATGCGCAACCCTCAATGTAGAAATAATTCATGAGTGATTTATTTTGAAATAGGGTTATTCATAACAAATTCAAATACGGTATGTACTCCATGCCGTAATTGCGCTTCTTCTCTCCTTTACCAGAGGGTTTTTAAAGCCTTTTTTCACATTATTTTACATGAAATCTCTGTGTCACAGCTGCCCATGTTGGCTCAAGTGATATTTTCATAGAGTCCTTTAACATTTCCTCCAAGGCAGTGGCTTGCCCATGGGAAATGGGAAGACTCCAAACACAATTGGGGGGGGGGGTCACAAGGCAAAAGCTTGTTGTGACACTTTTGTGTGTGAGCAGCACACAAGCCCACATTACACTAATCTCTTTTCCCTTGTTCACTCACAAGACAATCTCTGGAGCAAGGTCACTCATACATACATACATACATCTATCTATGAAAAGTTAATAGATTGATAAATAAGCATCCTTTCTCTGTGACTTAAATCGAAGGTTAGTGTGACTGCAGTCGGTGAAAGCCGTTACTGAGTCAAAGTGAAAAGAATAATAATTAATGCACGACTCTCTCAAACTGTAGCTAACAAAATGGTTGCCACGAAAAAAAAAAAAAAAAACTGGCTTTGGATTCTTCAACCAAATGTCTGCAAATGTCAGTTTCAACCACCTGCACTCTTTTCACACAACCTGACAGTTCTCAGCCTTGGATATGCTGCGCAGAGAGAGAGAGAGAGAGACAGAGAGAGAGAGAGACCCCATATCTGTGCGAGGAAGAGAGAAAAAGTGTGTGCGTATATGTGTACATATGCAGGGACTCCAAAATCCACCACATTTTAATTACTGCCCGGCTGCACTGTGTGCCTCTTTGATATGGAAATAAAGGCAACCATCTTCACATAGCCACTGTACAAATCTTCATCCGATTCATAAAAAACAATGAGCCCGACTAATTCCTGCACCTGATTACAGTCCCAGACCTGTGTCAGAAGCATGTGGCCACCAAGGCCCTTCCAATTAATTCTACATATTAATGTGTGTTTTTAAATATAAAAAAAAACACAGGCTACTCACCATAGCCTAGACTGTTGCATTTTGAAGTCAAAGTTAATTATGCACAAGTATGCTATGGACTAAAAGAAAATGTCCAATTATTTTGAGAAAAACATTTTTGGTGCGAGAGTGAATGATACAGATCAAAATGGGCCACTTAGGTTACTTGTGCAATTATGCAGTTCCTGTGAAGATACACATATTTAGATATTTTTTTTTCCCTCATCTGTAATCCTTTAATGTCAGCAATACTGTTCACTTACAGTAGCCAGAGGGACACAGAGATCTAATAGAGAAGGGGGGGGGGGGGGGGGGGG
>LKNJ01000753.1:211606-306031 GCA_002120245.1 Maccullochella peelii
GGGGGGAATTGCCCCTGCCCTTGTCGATGTTCAGTAAGAGCTGGCGCACATAGGTGCCATTTTTTTCTGAATAAAAACTAACATGTACTCAAGTTTAATTTTTGACATTAGAGGAACCTGTGTTCAAGGAAAACATGATCTTAAAAAACTCTCAATCATGTGGCAAATTAAAAGACAAAGCTTTTTGAAAATTCAAAATGTAAAAGCTTGAGATTCTTTTTCAAACAGCTGGTGTATTAAATTGGTGTATTACACCGTCTTCCATGAATCTGTCTGGCTCCTCTGTCTCACAGCTTTCCAGTTAAGACTGTGACTTTGTGGAGGTGATGCCCCACTGTCTGCTCTTGATGACTCAGTTGACCACTGATTTCTTCAGCATTTCTCCTCTCGAGAAGTGACAATGGTGCAGAGTGAGAAAAGCCACAGTTTCCTCCTGTATACGAGCACAAATCCACTTCATCCAAACAGAAGGCATCTGCGCCGTACTTACTCTCTTTAAGCCACCAAATGCTGCTTTGGTGTATGGAGGAGGACGAGTTCTCTGTCACTGCATGCATGCATTATACATAAAACTGTTCGACGCGTAATTACATTGTCCCGTGAAAGAAAATTAAGCATCATGACAGAAGTGACATGTTACAGACTTGTTAGGAACTTCTTGTTCCTCTTGTTCAAATTACAACAAAAAACTGCTATGGCACATTCCCATCAGTTTTGATCATTGTTGAAATATTGTACAGCAAATTAGATAACACTTAGATAGACAGATGTCACAGCATCTGCTGCCACACTCCTCCACCTTTACCAGGCCTGCTGTTGTTTACCTCCTCTCATCTTGTTTATCATCAGGTCTCAGCCGCTCCCTCCACTACCACAAAGAGAGGGAGACCCCCCACCACAGCTTCACGCTCCCTGCCCGCATCCCAGCAGCGTCCTGTCACTTGGAATAAAATAGCTGTCTTTCTGCAAAACACAGTATATATGGAAAGATAACGCGATGTGTAAGGTCTCAGTTACGCGGTCTAAATGACATCTGCTCAAGAGAGACAGCGTGGCTTTTTGGATTTTGACATTTCAAATCAAAATCAACAGCAGTGTTTATCCGTGGAATGAGTAAAGACATTCTCTGAAAAATATCTGGTAGGGGGAGAGTACCACTCATGCATGCGCACATGCCAAGGAGTACAGGGGCTCACACACACACAAACTACAATAATAAAACAATGACACTTTTACAAGAACGTAAAATATCATGGTCCGGAGAGCCTGATGCAGCCTCATCAGAAGTCTGGAATAATCTAAATACAGTATTACACACATTTTTTATGTTTGTAACGATCTATCTGCTAATGACAACACATCACTATTAATTCTGTAAGAATTCTGTTTGGCAGGGACACATGCTCTGGGTAAAACTGTTAGCAGAAGAGCAAGGCCATAAAATTAAACCTAGACAAACCAGAACTTTCATTTTGCGTCACTGTGTGGCGTGATGATACATAATATTTGATTTTTAGCAGTGAAATGATTAAACACTTTACAATGACTAATAAAGAGCTCAACACTGATGAAGGGATGTTGGTATTTTGTTTTTTGAGTAGAGTCACAGTTTTAATAAAAATCCTTGTAAACATCTGCTGTTAACGCAAAATGATCCGATTCACCTTCTGTGTTAATAGCATCAACCAATCGCATGATTAATAATCAATGTGCTCATATAAAAAGGTTATATATATATATATATATATATATATGATAAAAACTCAAACAATATCACATAAAGCAAATGTCTTTCTGATTCCCTCCCTCCTTCCCTCCCTCCTTCCCTCCCTCCTTCTCTTTCCCTCCCTCCTGCCTTTTCTTTGATCCCACTAATTGCTGGCACAAGAACTTAGTTTAAAACAAATCCCACCTTTAGATGATGAGGACAGCTAAAAGTAAAGCTACAAGTAAATTTAGTTTGTGGCACTCAGTCTAAACAGATTTTAAGATGGGCTCCTTCACAACATTTCTCTTCCACTCAATAAAACAAATAATAAGAAGGCTCTAATCACAGTGTATAACAATGAGGAGAATGATTCTCAGCAGCAAAGTTGCTCTTGCAACACGGGAGACATTGGACTTGGACAGAGTGCAGGATATGTTTAGACAAGCCAGGTGGCTTCCCACTTCATGCCAAAATGAAAGTCCTAAAATCTTTGAACTTACTGGCACATCAGTGTCAGCAAGTCTATATCTTATGCTGAGTCCAGGTGGGAAATGCTGCTTTTCTCAGTCTTGCAAAAAGCTCAAGTCACCCCGAGATCCACCCGCTGATTAGTCCTTGAAAATACAGAAAATGCGCAAGGCCAGTCAGTATGAAATATGATAAATATGATATTATTGCCCTGCAGTTCTATTCAGTATGACGTACCAACAAATTGCCAGTCTTTTAGTTTTTAATTCATGTTTAAATCAGCTACAATTACTGCGAAATAAAAGCACATCTGTCCCGGGCAGTGCTGGTAAAACAGCAGAAAATGATTTAAAAGGGATCACATCGCCAAAATTATAGTAACACTTAACATTTCTCTGATTATTAAAATGCACATTCAAGTTGTATGTAACAACTGCAAAGAAGTGTATAAAGGAAAAAGGTGATTAATTAAGATGCCGGTAAGTTTTTCTGGCAAAAATAAGTGAGAGACGTTAAATAAGAGCCAAGTGCGGTTCTGTGGCATCAAAGGGCTGTAACACCGCTTTTCACTCTTTTCCTCTCTCGCTCTTTTTGTGAGCGACACGCTGAGCTGCACAAGCCGTCAGAGACAAACTCTTACAGAGACAGAGCCGAGTGCCCCTGTATAGCAATCAGGACAATGTGCTGAATGGGCAGTCTAATTATAAATGTGCCATTTAGACTTGCATTTGGTCTCCAGTTCAGAACCGCCTTACCTTATGAGGAGGAAACCCGCGTTCACAGCTACACTAAGAGCAACTGTTCAAAACAAGGACAAAAAACTTCACTCCGACACCTCAGAGAGCAGGTGATTGTTTCTCCGTTTCACTCTGGAGAATTCCCCAACAATGTATTGTTGTTTGAGGAGTTGTAAGGAAAAGAACACGTGAGAGATAATTGTGTTTTCATTAATTAGCCACAGGTGTGTTATTTGTGTGGTCAGACGCACGTGCTCACAGGGTTTAATAAATAGAAGAAAGACACAACTGTACAATTCAATAAAAAAAAAAAAAAAAGTTTCCAGTGTTGTCATAGCTGATTCTCTTCTTAACAAAATGTTATCGCAGCTCCCGCAGCCGTCTTAGAAGGCTGCTTTTTGTACACAGGGAGTGTGTCTAATTTTGGAAAACATCTTCAAATGAGGGGCCATCTCCGCGCAACACACGCTGCCAGTATCACGCTCAATCAACGATATTTCACTTAATCTTCCATTTATGATAAACCTGGAAAATTATTTATTACATTTGTGCAACATAAATATTTCCTAATGGACAATGTTAAAAAAAAACACTCAAAACATGACCAAAGTTTATTTTATGCTCTAAAATTATCTAAACAATAATTCTTCTATTTCAAGACCAGATGATTAATTTTCAGAATTGTCTTAAAGCAACAACCGGATAAATGAAAGAAAAACAATTAATCATTATTAAGCACATTTGCACTTTTTTCACAAGAGAACCTCTGTTCAGCCCGGGAGCGCCGAGCTGCACAGGCTTAAATGGAAATCTGTCTGTCCAAGTACATCTTCTCTAAATGGACAAGTCAAGCGATTGTTGAATTTAATTTATGGCTTATGCATTCTTTAGAGGTCGATTCCCCTGACCTCCCGAGAAAGTTAAGGAAGAGCAAATTCCCAGGCTGCACGGCGGCCAGAGACTGTGGGTTTCTGACATTAAAAAAAAAACTAAACAAAAACAGACAAAAATCTACGGGTGAGAGGCAGCTCTGGGGGGCAAAGAGACCTGGAATGTATAAAGGTATAACGAGACATGAGCGAAGGCTTCAAATAAACTTGTCCACCTCACATGCAGAGAGGGGAAACCTACCGGGGCGCACGTCCTTGTCAATGAATAGTACCGCTTTGTGGACAGAAGTGAAACTGCCACCAGCAGAAGAAAGTTAGACTACGGGACATGTAAACACAAACACCAAAGCGCTGTCAGCCTTTAACTATTTAACAGTTTAGTAAGAATCACCACCCATTTATGATGTTTGGTGAAAATGTATTCGGTGACAGCGGTCCGGGTTGCTCTGAACGCTGCAGTTTACACTGCGCAGCCCGTGTCCGCTCGCACGTCTTCACGCTGCTGAAATAAACAAAGAAACCAAAAAAAGGTGACCTTCAAACCTTCAAACGATGGCTCTGGTTGTTTCAGAGTTTAGTTCTGATGAAGTTTGATGTGGAATTTAGCGCGGGTTTGTCGATTCTGGTGGGAACCCGAGCGCCTCAGAGCCAGCACCGCGCCGCTTTAGTCTCGCTTGCACTCCGCTTGTTTTGGTGAAAGCGACGCTTCAAAATGATCGCAATGATTAAAGTTTGACAGCCATTCTCCCCGTTACAAAACGTGCGAGCCCGTGTAAGCGTAACACATAAACAACTTTCTGAAAATGGTTTAAAAGCAAAATGCGCGCACAGTGCCGGAACACCTCACTGGCAGCGCGTTCGACTTTTAGGAATCAGCAATAAAACACAAGGTGAAAATACCAGGACAACACAGAGCGTGTTGAAAAGTACAGCAAACGTGTTGTTTACCTTGATGATCTGAGCCGTGGCGAAGACGTTTATGCGTCCTTTCCCGTGCGTAAAGACAGCTAGACTGGGCTACACTTTATAGAAAATGATCACTGAGCTATCTGTTGAGCGAAAACTTAAGTCTGCTCACACGGGGCCATATGAGGGGATCCCGTATACTCTCTGTGAAGTTCAGCTGTCCAAAACTACAAGTACCTTTTGTTGTTCGCCTATCTGTTCTTTATCTCCCTCTCTCTCTCTCTCTCTCTCTCTCTCTTTCTCTCTCGCTCACAATCAGACAAGAGAAGACGATGGGTAGAGCTGCTGTCAATCTTGGCAATCAATGCGCGCAGCCATGTCGCAAGTATTCAAAGCATTTCCCGTCGTGCAACATCAGAAAGTGAGTGGCCAGGGCATTGATCTGAGGAAGGCAAAGAGGCAGGACTCCCCCCCCCCCCCNNCCCCCCTCCTCCCAGACAAGAGATGCGAGAGAGAGAGATGCGAGAGAGAGAGAGAGAGAGAGAGAGAGAGAGATTTGTGGTGAAATTAAAGTGGAGACAGGGAGGATGGTTGTAACTGCCCGCAGTTTAGTTAGTTTAATAAGCTTACTTAAATGAACATCACTTACAGGCACAGCGACTACAAAGTTAAGGATGACTTTTTGCCCTCTAGAGATGCTACATGTTTTCCTTTGAGTGAAATAGTGTCACTTTTTTTTTATTTATTTTGTTAGAAGACAAATAACGCACTGGCCTCTCCAACTTCAATGAAAGTGTTTCGAAATCTTTAGATGAAAACTGCACCTGATATGAGATCATGAGAGCAGGTGAGAGAAACTCTGTGAGAGGGTAAGGAGTTCAGGGACTAGTTTAGACTTGTGTGATACAACAGCATTTGGTTGCATAAATTAAATCAGCAACTAAAATATACATCACCTTGTTCTTTTCTTATGGCTTTTTTTTTGAATAATCATGTCAGAAGCAAGAAATGTTGGTTTACACGCTACCCAGAGGTCTCCAGTTTCTCTTCAGATATTTGCAAATTTCATGGACTGAAAGTCACATTATGCACCGCAGCTTTTCTGGATTTTAAGACAATTATTTTGGACAGATTCTCCTATTAAAAAAAAAGTACGTCCAACATATACATTCTTCTCGTCATGCAGAGCGTTTAACATTTATTTTCACGCCGTCTATTTATTATTAGATGATTAAATTATCACTTTCAAAGAACACGTCAAAAATAAAAGGCTTATCCTCATGACATGGTCAGTTTTGAGAGTCATAGAATTTAAATTCATAGACCGGTTTAAGAAATAAAATGATTGGTGTGTGATTGTTTAAAAAAATATATATATATATAATGTGAGCACTGGCACGAGAGAAAATGTTATTTTCTAGCATCACATTTAACTTTTAACTCTCACATTATTTTTGTTTATTTTATAGTTTGTGTATTAAATTCCATAAGGGGTTTTAACACAGAAGATATAACTAAAATAATCACTATGTTGCATCAGTACGTTAATGCATGCTCAGTTGATATTATGTTAGTATGTACATTTATTTAAATAAATCCTATGTTTTAAAACAGATCCGAGAGCAGCCCTTTGACATCTGAAATTAAAGCAATGGTCCAGCGGCTAACCCAGGCAACCCACAGGTTGCGATTTCTTTTACAACAACAGAAGCTTTTACAATGAGACACTTATCTGTATTGGGTGAGCATATGTTTTACATTATCAGCTGAGCTTGGAGGAGGCCCACAGATGTCAAACACACAATATAAATTACAATAGCACCGTGCACAGATCAGAGAAGAGTCCAAATAGAAAGACAGGAGCGAGACAACTGACGGGAAAAGTTGTAATCTAGAAATCAGCCGCAGCCTTTTTGTGACAAGCACAAAAAGGACATGAGCCCAATCCACTCATCCACTATGACTCCGCTATTCAACATGCCATAAGTGTCATAACAGTAGACTATCATGTATCACATCATATAAATAAGAAAGTTACTTACAAAGAGAGGAGACAGCAGGAGAAAATTCTGATTGTTAACTGCAGAGTCACATAGAGCTGAAAGAGGGAGGAGAAGCAGAGAGAGAGAGAGAGAGAGAGAGAGAGAGAGAGAGAGAGAGAGAGAGAGAGAGAGAGAGAGAGAGAGAGCTCAGACTCCTGTGAGCCTCACTGACCCTCTCTTTTTGTTCAAGGTGAAGTAAAACGCACCACATCTCCATCAAGGAGCATCACAATGCGCAGCCACTGTATACGTCTCAATTCATTTTCTTTTTGGTGTAACTTTTATAAGTCTCCCTTAATTTGTTTCCGCAGTGTGTGAGAGTGTAGGCTACATTCTGCTGCTGAAATTTGCTTGAAGGAAAAAAAACAAAAAACAAGAAAGAAAAAGAGAAAGACTTACCTTTCCGAAAGAAACTTTTTTTTGTTGTTGTAGTTCTGTGGACACTTTGAGCTTGAGCGCCTCCAGAGATTCAACAATGTTAAACTATAGGAATCTAAAGCCTGTCACCTGTTTTACACAACAGAAAACTCTCGCACAGTGAAATTATAAATGATCCTGTAACAATCTAACAGTACTTTTCAGATCCATGCGTGATGATTCATACGTGATATCTGCTCTCTCTGTGTGTAGTCTCTTCAGGAGCGGACTTACCGGGACTGAAATGTGTGTTTCACGTGTCTCACACGCCACCTTTTGGACAGTGCGGGAAACACCCACATATATCCTCCACCCCGCAAAAATCAGATGACTGTAATAGAGACAAAATCAGAGGATTTGGGCCACAGCCTTCTGCTTCTTTTAAGGTTAACTTTATGCTGCTTTAAATTATGTTTAAATTTGATCGCCAGTGTGCTGCCCTGAAACAGGCTCATGGTAAAGATTGCATCTTAGCAGTAAAATCATTTCCTTCAAACGCTTGAGCTTGCAGCTTTTGGACTGCATTGTTGCTGCTTTATCGGCATCAGAAGAGAAAAAAATGATGCAAAAAAGACATGACTCATTGTATTTGCTTAATGTGGTATGTATTACCAGGCTTTAATCTGTACAGTGATAGATGATTATTTATGGGTGCTGCTGAGCAGGTGCCAGCCGGTGCCGGGTAATTTTCAAAACACAAATATAGACCACTATTTCTATAGAGGTGACTGTAATGGCTTCCTCTTTATAGCTCAGACGCACGAAGCATGCATGAAGAGCAAAAGACAGTCCAACTTGTTGGGGGGTAAGGCAGATACATTTGCATACCCTGTGTCTCTTTGATGCATCTTGAAATTCAAGTCTAGCCCATAAATATTTGAAAAGGAGAGTGCATGAAAATCAACATTTTTGTTACATTAAATTAACATGTGTTCTTCTCCTGTTCTGCATGGTTAATTAGAGGACACCATTCAGTCAGTGAGTGAGTGAGGATGGGGGGTGGGGTGGTGGTGNGGGGCTGCTTTGATTACAGTGCAGCCGGAGCAGGTTTCAAAGGTGTGCAGCTGATTCATGCTTAGGAATACAGTGATTTGTATTCTCGACGAGGATTCACAATTATCTACATCATAAAAGAAGAAGCTTATAAAAGTTCTACTTTGAAGCTTTGACATTAAACTAATTAAGGCTATCAGTACCTGGGATACCCTTTCACAGTAACACTTTAACCCCTTATTTAGCATTTATAAACAGCCTATAAAGAATGAATAAATGTTCATTACACACCATAACACACTATAATGCAGTTGTAGGAGTAAGTGGGTTTTTTTATGTCTTTGTTAACAACTTTATCTCTTCTTATGAAGCAGTCATGGTGTATAAACAGATAATATATGTTTGCTAACATAGTATAACACAGTATATAATATATAATCTTCAGCAGTTTTAAATACACTTATTAACAGTTGTAAACCTGCTGTACATGCGAACAAACAGTTAATAAGTGCTTTATAACACACTGTGAAATTGTTACGAGCCAGTGTATAAATATCTTAGAATTGTTATTCATTATAATTTTAAACTCTAACTCACAAAGGATTGGTACATGTGCATAATAACATAATAGATATGTATTAGTAAAACTGAGGGATATCTTTCATTCATATATTCATAGCCATATATTCCTAATCAAACATGTGCAGCTGTCCATCCTGACTGTAGACATGTGCTGATGAGCAGACACACTTTTGTTTTTATTCAATTATGAAGATGTTTACAAGTATTCTTTTATGGACAAGTGACAGAATTTGCAGTAAATGTGAAAGGACATGCTGTAGAGATTTAATCTAGCTCCTGACTTTAGCTCAAGAGGGTTCTGGGGGAAAGAACATTTTAGCAGCTCTGCTCAACATTTATGACCCCCATGACAGAAAGCACAATAAGTAACTTGAAAATGTAAGGATAGATACAGTACATCTATGTTTTAAATGTGTTTTTTCTGAATATAAATACAGGTTACAGTTAAAAAAACGGAGAAGCATTGTCCTGTAAAAAGTGTAAATGTATAACATACTGTAAGAAGATCTTCAATGACAAGAAATGACATAACCCTATAAACTTCTGACCTGCCATCAGTGACACAATACTGCCAGTGGTCACAACCACTGACATGGTCCAGTTGTAAAGGGCCAACATCCACAAAACCAACAGAACTTAGTCATTACTGAATGCCAAGTTATGTAATTAACTCACACACTATTTGCATACATGCAAATCGGTTCTTTCCCTATTGGACTTGCAAAGTGGGACGCTGTTCTGTTCTCATTAGTTGACCCAAATCTCTTCCTCGTAACTCTGGATTTCATCAAAGTTTAGTCAGGATCTAATATTTCCTTTCAAGTTAACAGAGAACCACTGATTAATCATGTTGAAATAAGGAGTGCAACATGCCAATTCTAATTATATACTTATCAGGGACACCATCACACAGCCTGTGCCAACAGTACTACTAATATCGACTCTGTAGTACTCATGACTACACCAATTATTTATGGTACTATATATGTAATGTACTTCTAAATACATGACCTGCTACACTATGTTATTTAAGGCCCAGTCAATAATCTGGTAAGGTGAGAACTTCTTGTTTTTCATATAAGAGATGACAGCAAATGACACACAAGTATGAGTTTTTGCTCTGCAGCTACAGCCTTTGTCTTTTTAAGTATTTCATCAAAACACATCTTTTAACGTTATACAATGTCATTTTTCTGTGTTAATTTATAACAGATGTATCTAAGACTGATGGAAAAAGACTGATAGTGCACTGTAGATCCGTAGACGCATCTGTAGCCTTTTCATTTGAGTCGCTGAATGTAGTAAATTTCACTTAGATCATTGCGTATGTGTGCACGGAGCTGCTAGATTAAAGAGGAGGCCCAGGGGCATTTGGTTCATTTACAAAGCAATTGCTTTTATGTACAAAAAGCCCAATTCACTGTAGGTATTGTAAAAGCCTTCCGTTTAAGGGACATGAGACTAATTCATTGTTTAATGTAACACTTAATCATTTATGTGTTCTCTTACTGTTCAATATATTAAGCCAGTAAACGTATTATTCAATATTTAATGTTTTCACATTTGTATCATCTCCCAAATAATATCACAACCTAAAAATAGTGGCTTTGAAATAAAAGATTACACAAAAGGCATTGTTTTACTTACTGCAAATAGTTAGGCCAGTGTGGTGCTGCATGACTGTAATTCAGCCTTCCCTCTATTCTTTTTATAGCATGCACGCACGTTGGGAAGAATATTCAGTGATTCCTAACTCTTCAATTATTCAACAAATCACCATTCCATTTCTTACATATTAAAAAATGTACTGTATGTGGAGCTTGAAAATGATAAAACAGCATAAAATACTATTTTGAAATCAAAGCACCTATCGCACCGGCTTCCTTGGTTTTGTATTTGTACAATTGGACTACAATCTGGATCCCCACAGTGTGCAAAGGAGGCGCCGGCTGTGTTTCCCCTGTAATCTAATCCTCAGACATTCACGGCAAGTAACAATAATATTTATGTGATGGAAATAGGTATCACTGGGAGTCAGTGTAGGATTTCTCCTTTCTCTTCCCCTATCGGGGGAAAAGTGTGAATATGTTACAAATGCAGTGTGCAGTGCAGTGAACAATATAGACCTGAGAACAAGGTCAGACTCCTCAGCATGGTCTCAATAGACTCTTTCTTTCAACCACAGACCTGGAAAAAAAGGTAACCTGACAAAAAAATAGCAACAAAAGTCAAAGCTTTAACACGGTCAGTGTCTTTAAACATTGACACGAGGCACTTTTACTTTTGTGATTTAAAATGAGACACTTTATTTACTGCTACTTACTTATTATCTTTTATTTACTCCTACAAAAACTACTCTCTAACAAACGCCCCTGTCAGGAAACTGAGCAGTATGTGTCTTAGTCTCTCTGCATCTCTGAAGCCAGTAAGTATTTAGTAAAGGATTAAAGCAGGAGGCCTTGATTGCGTTTAACAGAACAGGACGAAATTAGCATAATAGGCCCTCTTTCATTCTCTTTGAAGTCCAGAGCATAGAATAACAAATGTATATGAACCACCAGCCAAACGTCAATACATGGAAATGCCACAATCCTCAGTGGAGGGTCTTGGGTGAATTTTTTGCAGGAGGAGGGAAAAACATCCCAATTTGTTGCAAAATAAGCAGAACAGAGGATGCGATGGGTCTTCTAACCACCAGGGCCAGCAGGCGCTGTGGGGCCCCCGATCCTGGAGGAGAGATGGAGGCAGAGAGGATGTGGCTGCTGAGGGAGGTGCATCCTCCTCTCTCAGGTGTTTTCAAAGCACACCATGATGCACACGAGTGAAAGTAATTACTCTCCAATTAAAGATAAAGATGTCACTTGGGAGGGAGCCGCAACACAACGGCTCACTATCAGACAAGCAAAGGAAAGAGAGGGCGCTGTATCCATTAAAAGTGTGTGCATCGCATCCTATCAGCGTACGTGCCAGGGTGATTCATGATAAATGTAAAATTTGGTAACACAGTCGCACTTTCTATTTAAATATATTCTTTTCTTTTTCAATCAGAAGTTCAATACATGCATTTCTCAGAGGCTTCTTTTACAATTGCAATGGAGACATAGTTCATGATTTAAAGATACGAATTCTGTAGTTCAGAATCCAGAGTTATTAGTATCCACCTTCTTGGTTGAGAATACACGGAATTAAAAATGCCCTTTTGAGATGGAAAATGCTTTGAACTTAAGAAACATTTCAAGAAGCCTCTCTTTTTTCTTTTTTTTTTGGTATTGAAAGTTCACCTCCTTTGAGCATGCCATAGTTTGGTTCCCTTTACAAATAATAGAATGAAGTTTAATAGGTCAGGGCAATCAATGTGGAGGTTCAAACAGAATCTTGGAGCTATGATGAGTGCACATTTTGTACTCTTCCTTTGTACATGATTAGAATAAAGATGCGGTCAATAAACGCATCAGTGAAATAAAATAAAGAACAAAGGCTGTTTTAGGTTAAAAGTTAAGTAGAAGTTGCTGTTCTTAGTCTAATTTCTCAATCAGAGTGAGAATAATAAACTCTAAATTTTTGGATTGGATTTGGACAGTTTGAATATCTGTGTACATTACCAAATCCCTGAAAGTCCAGCTCCTGCAGTGGAAATCAATGACAAGGACAAGTGAACTGGATGACTCTGTGGCTCAAACCACTGGGACTTTGTGAGATTATTTTGGCAACTGATGTTTCCAATGTTGAGAATAAACATTTAATCTAATTGAAAAGTGTTTGTTTGGTGTCAAAGGTAAACTAAACATGCAGTGTCACACTCTTACTGTTAGTGATGGAGGAAACATGAACATAACACTGTCTTGGTTCTGTTGCTCTTGATTTTTGATTTTCTGTTGTATCGTTTGGTTACATAGTTTCTTCTTTTTTACCCTTCATTGGCACACAACAACCCCAATATACCTGCCGGAGGTTGATTTGTTGGTTGAACAACACCAATGATTTCTGACTGTTATATTGTCATCGGACGGCTGAGTCTTTATGGTATTCAACCCATTAAAATAAAAATGAAATAAATGTAATAAATATAAAATGAAATACATAAAAAATACATGTGATATTGTGTTAATATCTTTAATATTCACATTTTTAGAAATTTCCATTGTGTAACCTTCCCCAGTCACACAGAAAATATGTTAAAGGTTATTGTCATCCTGATGTAAGCAAAAATAAAATTCATTTTGGCAAGCTAAAAGGAGACTGGCAGTGCTACAGGTACATACATATGATATTTCAAGTGGTTTGGTGTAAGAATATTATCTGAGTTTTGACAAAAATACTACCATCATGACGCATTTAGGACCTCTTGTTCTTAACATTCTGTACCTGACGAAAACAAACAAAAACAAAAGTTCCCAGTTGAGCTCACGCTGCGAGTAAAAGCAATTCAGTCATACCTTGAAAACATGATACAGTGTACAATTCAAAGTGCAATAACATGTAGAAAATATTTTTTTATTATTATGAGATTAACCTTTGTTAGACACTTCCATAGTTAATAAAGCACAGCAGCTCCGATTGCAAAGTCTTCCATTTTCCTGTCCTGTTCAGCGTCTAGAAACACTTTACTGAGTCAGTGCTGCGTGAGCCTCAGAGAGCAGGTGAAACGTTTAGTAAAGTTCTTGTACTGCTGTATGGAAGGGTGTTAATGTCTGAAATCAAACAAAATCTTTTCTTTTCTTGCAGAATCCAGTTGTTTTTTTTGTCATGGTGGAATAGCACCTCAGTGTCCAGAAATTGCTTGAGCTGAGAAGTGATAAGAGAGAAAGACAAAGTAAGTACAAGTAACATTAAATGACAGAAAACAAGATAACAGCAGAATTTATCTAAATGAAATAATACTCAAGTTTTTCCTTCTTTTTATGTTTTGGAGCCACAAGTGAATGAATCCTAAAAAAAGTTATAAATACAAGGGAGTACAGGCTCTTACTGTTTATTTAACCAAATGTTGTTTCTTTCACATAAAGAATGTAATAGTCAAGTAAACATGTACCCTACACCTAGATCCTTCCACTAACTACAATACACATGCATTACCAAAAGGGACACTAAGGGCAATAAACAGCTGCCACACAGATATGAAAGCCATATAATTAATAAATATAAGAATGAATGAATGAGTGAACAGTACCTTCTACATGGTGTACTGATACATTCATTGCATACACAGAACAATCCTATTCTTCCTCAGTGTGCACATTCTCAGTTAAAACAACTGAAGGTTTTACAATGTATCACTTTTGTAAAGAATTTGGGGAAAATAAGAATCACACACGGCACAACAATACACAGTAAAGCATGCAGTCAGACAAGTTCTCCTAACATGACATGAACGCTGCATTTTACTAAAAGGTCAAAGGTCAAACGCGGCTAGATGGACACTCTATTACTGTGTGTGTGTTCATTTATCAACATCTGATTATTGTATGCATGTGTGCCCATGTGCAGCAAATGTTTTTTAATCTCCATCCAGCAGTTTATTTCAGACCTATTTGTCCACGGAGGGCTAATGAATGGTCATATAAAAAAAATTCAGAAACAAAATTTAGTAATCAAATATTTGTCCGTACTGGCTGATGGAAGGCAGTAAAATGACACAAACCCTCTTTCTGCGCCTACAGTAACAACAGTGATATCTACTGGGGGGTTTTTCTGACTTAGCGCTGCCAGACTACAGATGGGGAGCTAATTGGTGCTGTGGAATGCAGCTGTGCTGACTACTGAACTGTCAAGGTGCTAAATCAAAAGGTGTCTCTTTTGTTAATTATACACAATGGTACAAACAGTCATGTTCGTTTGAGCTCTTTCTTTCCTCAACCACCCATAAATATTTTGGCAGTGGTACAAAAAGAAAGAAAAAAAAAAACAATTTACACACAATTATCACAGTGGTATGAGCAGACTGCCTGCAGATGTTTGTTTAGATTATAATGGGAGCAGAGGCAGGGCTTCCCTAAACTAGACAAGATGTGTTTCCTACAATCACAACAGAGCAGTAAGCATGCAGCGAGGTGCAAAGCACACAGGAGCCCCGCCTTAGAGAGAATTAGTGAGGCCTCGAAAGCGTTAGCACCGTAAAGCATGCACTTAGGCCTTACTTTATTTCTCGGATTAGACAAACGTGTAGTGAATCCCGTTGCTTAGAGGCGAGGGAGGCGCCAGAGACACAGGAGGAAGAGGAGGAGGAGGTGGGGGAGGTGGGGGTGGGGGAGGAGGGGTGGGGATGTTAGCCTGTGTTGGAACTACAGAGGTGAGAGGACAGAAGGAAAACAGAGAAGGAGATAACAAGATTGGTTGTTAGTCAAATGGCCAGTTCTGGGATAGTTTTAAGGCTACAATGAAGGCTAAAACACACAATGTTTTCTGAAAGGACACACAACTATGAAAGTGTTTCAACTCTGCCACCTACACTTACACTTCCTGTGTTCTGCATACTAATGACACTGGTGGTGGGCGACATGGATACAATCTAATATCACTGTATATGTAGTTTTTGGACTAATGTCTGAACAAGATGAGAAATTTAAACATGTCAACTTAGGCTCTGGGAAATTGTGATAGCTTTTTCACCTTCTATCACTTTTATCAATGAATCAAAGAAATAACTGATAGATTACTTCTTGATAATAAAAATAATGATGCAGTCCTGCTAACAGAGTATACAGTATATTGTCATATCAACCAATTCTAAATCATATCCAGTGATTAAAAATAAAAATGCACAACTGCAAATATATTAAATTGCAGATTACAAGAAATGTAATTAAATGGCATAAATGTAATATACCATCAAAACCAGGATGTATGGAGGTTAGGGCTGCAACTAAGAATTACTTTCATTATCGTTTTGTCAGAACATCGGTCCTAAACCCAAAAATATTAAGTTTACTATCATATATGACAAAGAAAAGCATTAAATCTTTTCTTTGCACAAAACTAGAAAATTATTTTCAATATTCCTGACAAGTAATTACAAAATACCAAATTATTTAACAATTTAGAATCACAAATACATTAATCAAAAACACCTTTTTAACATATACTGTACGTAATTACAGTGCTGCATATTTCTGCTTTTATGCCGGCATTATTCAAGTCTCTCATGCATAATACTGTGACTCTTTTTTTAATTCAGGGATTTGAAAGTGCACCAGCATACCTTACTTTAACACCAAAGGGAGAGAAAGTCACTGATTTAGTCTCCACTGACAAGATGCCACCAGTTATATTCTCTGACATTTCTCTATGCTGGAAATAATGTTATAATTGTTGACTTTGCCTCACTGTGCATATTAAGCTTCCACACACGCTGACAGCTTGAGTGTTACTGTGTGTGACAGATATATGTGTGCATACATGCACGCGCGTGTGTGTGTGTGTGTGTGTGTGTGTGTGTGTGTGCGTGTTTGAGTGAGGCAGACAGACTGACAATCTGCTGCAGCTACAGTGAAAATGAACTTGCCTGTCTGAGTATGAAAGAGATGAAAAGTGAGTGCGTGTGTGTGTGTGTGCGTGTTTGAGTGAGGCAGACAGACTGACAATCTGCTGCAGCTACAGTGAAAATGAACTTGCCTGTCTGAGTATGAAAGAGATGAAAAGTGAGTGCAGTGTCTTTTATGCAGGTTCAGAGCTACGTTCAAAGCAGCACCAATGGTATGCAGAAGGAGAGTAGAGTTTGACTGGGTCATTGATCAGCACCCAAAATGGCCTCATCAAGCGATTCCTCCCCTGTCTGAAAGATTCTACACGGATTACAATTAGAGGCTATCTGAGCTCCTAAGAAGGAATAATGTTCGGTTATTAGGAAATGAACAGCCTTATTGCTTGACTCTGCACCTTACGCCCTGCTCATCTCCACTCCATCAATCCAGCGTTCTTGAAAGGCCGCTTCCCTCTCTTTATCCCTTATTTAACCAAAAGACGTCAATTTGATGCTGGGAGAAATTTTACTGAAGCTGTCAGGCACAGGTACACCTTTTTTTTTGGCAGATACAGTTATTATTTCTTTAAGTGTTTCTGTGGAATAATGATTTTTACACTCCTTTATAAGGCAAAGACGTATAACCTACAAACTCAAATTAACAGAAAATCATTTCAAATGAGATGAATGACCAACCTGTGACTAGTTTGCTCTTGAGCGAAGCCTCCGAGGCGAGAGCGTAGGACATAGTGATGATCCTCTCCTGCTCCTGCAGAGCTGAGTCGAGTGCCACCACCCCCACCTCTGGCTTGTCTACAGTCACTGTCGGTGCTAGCTTTTGCACGCTGTCCCATGCACAAAGAAATAAAACACCAAATTGACAAAACATGATGCATTGGTAATAATGTGGAAACGTGCCACATGCCCACCTACAGGGATGTCAGAGAGAAGACTGAGCTACAGTCCACTGCCTTTGAAGGTCGTGGGAATTTAGCACTTTGCTCAAGGACACATCTATAGGTTGACTGATTGCCAACAAAGGGATTGAACCTGAATATTTTGGTTTAACTGGTTGTTTGGCTACAAGGCCATCCTGAAACCCCAGAATGAGCTGTTTATCGGCAACACTTAAATGCAAAATCAGTACAATTTTATTTCATTTACCTTGACTTTGCCAAGATGCTCTTGATGCGCTCCACTTTACGATGGCGCTCCTCCACCTCCTGCGGACTGAGAGGCTCCTCAGGCTCTGAATCCACATAGCGCTCCGGAATCAACACTTTCTGAGGCTTGGAAAGCTTCACAAAACAGACACAGTGTGTGTTAAAGCTGCTTTATCATCATCCTTGCTATCAGCTACTTGGTTAAAACTGCAAAGAATATTTGATCTAACAACACGGACAGAATGATGCACAACAGTATTTTATTCAACAGATCATTATTTGTTAGTTTTAAGTAATGCTAGATGTCTGTCTGTTTTCTTCTACCTCATTTGTCTGCCACATAATGAGCACTAGTCAATGCTTGTGCTGTGCCAGGGTTTGTTTGTTTTTACACCGCCTACCAAAATGGGGTGCTCATGTGATGATATCATGATCTTTGCACGAAGAAAACAAGCAATCCCATAATTTTCAAAAGAAAATATGTTGGAAATGTATTCACTGTGTAGTCAGCGCACGTCTTTTATCCTCCACTACGTGCCTTGGCGTAAAACCTGCGAACAAGTTCAGGCAGACAGCTGCTAGCTTAGTTCGGGCACAGTGTAGCAGCACTCACACAACTACTCATAGCGACGTATATTCAACGCACCCAGTGCATTAAGGCGTTCTTTTTAAACTGTCACTACCCTGCCTGCTGTCCACCGCTGTACTGCTCATTTACAAACGATGTTGTAACACAAACACTTGCTGCTACCTTTCACACACATTTCATAAGCGCACTCGTCTGCCAACAATCCAATCATGCAGGATGCCCCTGTGGAGGAAATAATCAACTTTTTGCTGCACATACTCTGCATTCATGATAAAAAACCTTTTGTGAGAGCTTGTGGACTGAACTGTAGTTTAACAGTTCTATAGGTTTTATTTTTCCTTTAACTATACTGTCCAGCTCGGTTGAGGCCAAGGTGAACAACTCAAAGTTTTTGCTGAATTCAATGTCGTTTCTTGTATAAAAAAGGGTTCGCACACCCAAATCAGTTAGATAGTTCTTTTTATTCACTTCTCAGTGTCCAAGTTCAATAAATTGAATAAAAGGAACAATCTTGAGGATTTGGGTGTTCAAAATCTTTTCTTGTACTTTCTGGACTGTGGTTATACACACTCTTTGTTGTCTTTGGTTGAGTGTGATGTTCTTTCTTCTCCCTCCATCATATTTATGTACTGACATTAAACTCATCAGCTGTATTTCTTCACTGAGACAAAGATAACTTACCTCTTTGTTAAGGTCCAGGTCATACTCTAGTGGTTCCAGGTCGACCTCATGGGTGGGAGGGGTTGTGGCCATGGAGTGGAAGGTCAGCCATTCGTCAGAGTGCGAGCGGGGTCTCTCTTTGTGCTCAGGAGGTCTTTCCTCCCCCTGAACGCTCCTAACTCCCTGTGCCTCCTCCCCCTGAACAGCCCTCTCGAGCAACTGCAGGTCAAAGTCCTGCTCTCTCTTCCACTGGACAACGCACAAAGGGGAAAAAACAGACTGTCAAACAAATTACAGGATGCTGCCATCATGTTGTCTTGTTCATCAAGTAAATGTGAAAGTGACTTGTTTCACTTGCCTTCACACATAATTTCATGTAACAAGTACTGTACAACACACTAGTTATCACTAGTTACTGGCTGCTGAGAGAGAGTGTGTGTGTGTGGGTGTACAGGTGTGAAAAAGAAAAGAAACAGGGAGCATGCATCGATGTGTATAAGATATACACTATATGTGCATGCTTATATGAAAGTGAAAGTCACAGAATGCTGTAAATTCTCTACAACAATGATAAAGACAACAGCACAGTGCACAACAAACAGTAAACGCTTCACTCATACTGATGACAGTTTCACCAAACACGGCCATAATGTATGTATTCAGAGAAAAAAATATAATAAATAAAAAACATGGCAATATGAGTTCATTAGAAAATAATGTTTATTTATTTGCAAACATTCACATTTCAAAAAGGACGGGTTCTTATGACTAACAATTAATTAGCAGAAAAAACACTGAGCAAACACTGAAATCACTTTAAACTATGTTATGATATGAAACGGGTGTCATACACATAGTATTGTCTCAATAAAAGGCTTCCTCTCATAAAGAGTGGTAAATCCATAAACTCTCAGACCATCTTTATCTTCATTTAAGTAAAGCAAGAAAGATGCCATGATTAGGTTGAGATGAGGAGGCTTAAATAGGCATTGCTCAGTGTACGTTAATGTTTTGGTAAGTAGAAAATAAGAAGGCACTTTTTTTCTCTCTCTCTCTCACACACACACACACACACACACGAATACAATACATGGACTGCTTAGAGACAGCAACAGCACTTAATTGAAGAACAGCAGGCATTAATATCTAAATGAAGAGAGACAGGACACCTTGGTGCTATTGTGAAAGCACAGGCCACTGTTATAGGGTAGAAAGCAGTATGGTAGTATGGTAAAAACATACTGTCAGAGTGGAAGCAACCATAGCCATGAAACGGAAAGATCAGTGAGGAGAGGTGAGATGGATAAAGCAGTGTTTGGGTCTATAACAGAGAATAAAGGGGAAAATGCCCAGAAATTGATGAATGTAAAGGGTATACGGCATTGACGGCCGGGTGTCTGATGTAATTAGTGAGTTATGTGTTTGATAGGCAAGATTTATTATTTGTAAAGATACCATCCCTATTCAATATAAATGTAACTATTTCCACTTCATAATAAACATTGTTTGACGATTTGTACACACTGTTTGTGCCATAGTTAAGTGTAAAGCAGAAACTGTTATCCAAATCACAGGTGTAAATAATAAAAATAATGATGGCTGGTGCACGTTGGCTCACTGTCACGGCTTACTGGGACACTTCAATAACAGAGCCATCTTTAATGTTATTAGTAATACCTGTGCTTTTCCTACTTTGACAAGCCAAAATGTCTGTTGTGAAAAAGGCTTATTAAAGTCTGAAAACAACATGCATGAAATAAGCACAGTTAGAGCCACACAGTCAATTACCATAATGCACTAATTTAATGTATCACTATCAGCTTTGTAATGTCAAGAACAGAGAAAAGACAGACTACACTGAGTAAAGGCATGCATGACTACTGTAGATCGCCACTCCTGGTTTGGTTGTTGTCATGCATGAGAGTGTGACATGTGATACTGTTCTAGTAACATACTGATCCCAAGTCTGCTGAAAGCGGGCGCGAGGAGGACGACGAGGTGCGTGACGATGGAGAGGCGTGGCGGTCTCCGTGACTCAGGGTGCGTTTGCGCTGGCGGACGAGGGCCTTCTGGTGCCTCTTCATCCTCTCGAGCTGCTCGTCAGCACTCATCTTCCCCCTCTGCTGCTGCTGCGCCGGGTCCCCAGAGTACAGACGCTCCAAGGCACTTTTTGGTCTCTCCTGAGAGGAGTGGGAGGAAAGAGAGTTGATAACATGAGCAAAAGGTGCAGCAGAAGGCAAAGACGTGGAAGAAAATAAAAACAAAAACTAATGAGAAGCTAAAAGCATGGCTAATGTTAATAAAGAATGAAAAAGGAACAAGACATTTCTGAGGTTATAATTGGAGCATACAGAGAGAAACAGATGCACAGTGTACATTACAAATAGTTTCCAGTCCCACAAATGCTTATTTTTCTTCTCCAGAATCATGCTTATTCATAAGGAATTACATTTACATATACATTTAGTAGATGGTTATTAGGTTTATAGTCTATCTATAAAAAAAAGACATAAAGATATGATAGCTCAAGGTTCTCATGTCTAAATTATTAAGATATATTTTACCAAAATCTGAGATCTGAGATACATACATAGAACATTTACTTTTTGAAAAACAAAGCACAAAAAAACATTTGACTGACTGGGATGAACATGTGTTTTTACCTTGTGATTCTTAAATACTGTAAAGAGCGGAATCTGAAGATGATGTTCTAAAAGTTATCAAAATAAGACTTCATTAATACCATCCAGCAAACGATCTTATCTCTCAGAACATTATGCTCGTGTTTGCAGAACATTGTATTCTTTCTAGTCTCTGGTGCCGAAGCTGGGTTTGATGGAGGACCTGAGAGGACTGGAGAGCCAGAAGTTTTAATGTGAGCTCCAAATATCAAAGAATTTAACTCTGGATTAATGTATTCATGAACTTCATTGATGTCATCTAGAATTGGCGTTACATACTACTGTATCTGTGCTGTCTCTCCACTTATTTGAGTACTCACTTTTGATTCACTCTTTACTATTTGATTCTTAGTTAATTCTGAGCCTCACCTTCATGCCGGCAGCTGAGGCTGCCCTTCGGAGGGTCACATATGAGGAGATACTTGAAGACTGATTTAGCCTAAGCGAGGAGCCAGCCACTCCTGAGGGAAAGCCAACAAACATTAAAAACACAGTTCTCACCTTGGCAATATAGCCAGACAGCTATAGCTATAGTGTAAAATCATAATATGCTACAGATAAATGAATCTGTGTTACCGGCTCTATCATCTGCATACCTCTGCTAGGTAACGTCTGATAACCATCACGTCCAGATGTTACGACACTAATGTGGCTGGAGCCATCTCCAGCTCCCATAAGCTCTGGATCGCTCAGGAAAGGCCTAAGTTCCACCTGAGATACACAAACAGAGATTAGAAATAGACGAGAAACTGAAATTTAGACATTAAAGCAAAACAAACACAAAAATACACACACGCTGCATGTACCTTACTGTCTCCATTAGTGTACTGGCCTATCTCTCTGTCCCTTTTGCGTTCATCTGACTGTCGTTTGAGGCCGCGTACAGAAGTGTGTCTGATGACAGTTGTCTCCCGGGGCAACGGGGGCACAGCAGGGGGATGCTCATCAGGACTGTAGAGCTGAGGTAGAGGAGGTCTGGGAGGCACCTCATCCTCACCCTGCACACAGAACAACTACTGACAAATACTTAAAACGACAAACAAGCAGCCACATCACATTGCTCTGACTGTGACATCGGCCCTTTGTACAAGACCACAGAACCATCAATGCATGTCTCATGCTGCACACAAATTTGTGGTTACTCACGTTAAAGGTTCCCTGTGGAGTTTTTGACCTCTAGTAGGGCTATGGAGCTGTTCAGTCCTACCAATGGTGTCACACTATTCCACTGATCAACAGGTGGTGGTAACATGCCACCATATGCTAAAATGCGCCAGCAAAGGCAGGAAAGAAGAAGACTGCTAGCTAGTAAACATGGCTTTAAACAATGCTGGATTTTAAATACTTAAAAAATGTTTTTTAAAAATAACTCTACGCGTTTGTTAGATCTCAAGGATACACACAATGTGTTGTAGTGAGTAACAGTGAATGTAAAATATACAAGAAAACGTCACAGGGCACCTTTAAACTATGTTTTGTTCATTTTTCTACACTTCACATCAGTTGAAGGGTGCATAATAATAACTATTAAAAACCAGAAAACTATGGGAGTCCTCATAGCTGAATGGTTACGGCACATGCCACATAACTGCAATGTCCCTGGTTCCATTCTAGTTGTTGCATCTCATACCCCTCTCTCTCCCCTTGTTTCCTATCTGTCTCTATACTATCTGCAATCCAATGAAGGCAAGAAATGGCAACAAAAGCAATCTTAAAATAACAAAACTAGAGCTATATCTAATTAGTGATGAATTGACAATTTTCTTAATAGTTTGAGTCATTTATTGGGCAAAAATGCTAAACATTCACTGCTTTCAGCTTTTCAGATGTGAGGATTTGGATTGTTGGTCGTATAAAACAAGCAATTTGAAGACATCACCCAGAGAAATTGTGATTTCTCACTATTTTCTGACATTTTATTAACATAACATTTAATTTATTAATGGAAAAAATAATTGACAGACTAATTTATAATGAAAATCATCGATAATTACAACCCTTTATCTAGTGCTAAACACTGACCCAAAAGAGAAAAGGTGAAGCTTTTCTGTAAGGCATCGTGTGATATTTTTGACCAATCACAGTTGGTCACACAATTGGGGATGGCGTATGAAAAATGTGACTAGTTCAGTCAGCAAAGCTACACAAATTGCATAGCACAAAAACTTTATGCAGCTTTGTTTTTCATACAAAGATCCAGTTGAATTTTACTTCTGTGGCAGGGGTCACTCACCCATTTAAGTCCACAGGCGAAGGTTATGGAGTGGTGTAAGGGCTGCTGGTTGGGGCTGGAGGAAAGGGTGGGGGTGTGGCTACTGGGGCTGAGGTGGGGACTGTGTTGCTGTTGCTGTTGCTGCTGCTGGGACAATCTCATCTCCATGGCAGACGGGCTCCCGGACACAGAAGGCACTGATGACGCCGACATTGAAGGCACAAATTTCCTCTCTGGGGAATTCAATGTACACACACGCTGTAAAGACAGTGCTTTCTTTTCCCATGGGAAATATTCAAGGCATTATTATCAAGTATATAATTAAGAGCTTTAATGGTACATGACCACTTGGCTTTTATCTGTATTGCACAGACAGCAAATACCATTTGCTTTGTACACATGAAACCTCCAGGTAGCGCTTGTCTCACCTGGGTTGGTAACAGAGGAGATAGTGACTTTGTAGTTGGCTTTACTGGTGCTGAGGCCTGCGATAACATCCTCAATCCTCCACAGCTCTTTTCTGATCTGGACTTTCTCTTGCTGCTCACAGGCAAACATAGAAACACACACATAGACACATTTTCTTTAACACACACTGTAAAATTACTTGTGTACCAGGGCAATGTATTACTGATGAAAAGTCATCTATTTTGCCAAAATGTAGTTTTTAATTTGAAGCTGAGACATGATCCTCTGAACAGATATCAACCACACAGAATTTTTTGCTTTGTCTGTGCATATGAAATCAGTAATCTGTAACTCATTCCCACACACACCCATCCATGAGAGTGAATGACTGCCTGCGTGTGTTAACAGAGATCACTGAGCCACAGACCTGAGAGAGATCGCTGCGGTTCATCTGCCCCTGCAGGGCTGACTTCAGCCAGTCCACATCTCTCTCCAGCCGGCTGTACTCATTCCATGCATTCTCCATCTCCTGCGAAACAACACAGAACACACTCCATGTTATAATAAGGCGAGAAACAGCTTTCAGTTACTGCACTCATCTCATGAGCCAATGCTACTTTAATGGTTTCAATGTTCCGTCCCGTTATAAAGAGATGTACGGTCACACTTTGCACATGCAGTAAGCCCATGTGTGGTGAGATGCAGCTGGGGGTAGCAGAGAGCAGGTGTCTTGAGCTACTTCAGTTTTTTTATGCTTTCTCACTTAATATCCAGTTTTTTATCTGTATCACTTGGAATTGATCGGTTGTTTCCATTGTTCAGTCAGTTTCATACATACATAGGATGTCTACTGAGAGTGTCAGAAATGTATGAACACAACCAATGTGGTTGGAAATGTCTTTGACACTTAGAGCCATAAATACTCTTGTTAACTCTTGCGTAATCTTGTGGTTTATTTGGAAATCTTCTGTTGATTTTCATTTTAACACTGATGATTTTGAATATCAGTGAACATTTTGACTAAAGTATTTTTTCTGAGTGGTGGAGGAATGTACTCATGAGTTTCTTGGTAGCCTCAGGTTTGTCCCCGAGCACTCATCTTGATAGTCACAGTCAACCTGAAACATTATACCAGTTACAGAAACCATCAAAAGGGAACCACTAAAAATAGGAGTGAACATCTTGTTTCCAACCAATAAGAACATAATGCAAGTGGTAGCATGTACTTAGTAGAGGAGACAGTCTGAGTCATTTGTGAGTGCAGCGTGTGTTTTACTGTGGAGACTTGGGATATTTCAGCCCTGATGTGAACGACATCCTCTTGTAGTAATTTCTGCTGATAGGCAATCTTCTCAGCATGGGCCGGCTGATCTCTGTACTGCTCCATCTGCTGGTGGGAAACATCCAGCACAGACTCCAGCTTGTCCTAGATAGGGACATGAAACACAAGAATCATTTAAGGACCACACCAATACATCAATACAGGCTGACACACACACACATATAGATACTGTACAAAAGAAAAAAAGCGAATTTTATAATGTATAAAACGAAAACCTTGTCCTCCTTCAAAGCGCGTATTGTGGCCTCTAGCTCCTGTAGAATCTTGTCTTGTTCACACAGTCGACTTAATTTCACCTAAAGGGAAAACATATTGAAATAATATGAATGCAGGAAAACAAAGGATAAAATCTACATCTATCTCTCCCTTCTTAGTACTCTCTGTTTGCCTCTAAAGATATCACAGAGTGTAGACATAATGCAACAGAAAAACAGGAAAGAGATGAAACAGTGACTGGGCTGATGAGATACAGTATCTGTTTACAACAGAGGTCGGCTGTTCCATTCTTGTCTTCGTACAACTATATTCACAACAACGCAGCCAGAGTAGACGAATTGATCGTCTACTGTAGTCTTCGCTGTCTGTAAATATGTCAATAAGGCTCATCTATGTGAAAATCCCAGAGGAATTCCTCTCATCAGTGCAGTGAGAAATATCAAAAGGCTCTATACTGTCTGGTTAGGGGGCGAGATCTGGTAAAACCCATTATGAGTAATCATAATCAAAAATCCATATTTTCCAATTCACTTTTGGAGAAAACCATGTTTATTGAGAGTGACAGATTTGTTTTCCCAGAAATGGGTTATGTGTTTATGAAAACAACATAAGACTGCCTAGTTCACAGTCTTTCTCACACAGTGTATTTTTTTCTCAGATCTATTTATCATTCTGTTCAATTAATAATTAAGCTGTTTTTATTTTGCTGCCGTATATTGTTGTTTTTAATTGCATGAAATATTCATTGTTCAGACAAATTTACTGGCAATTTCTTATAAATTGTTAAAGTGGAACAATGCTAATTATGAAAAGCCAGGACATCCATCTGATTTACCTCTATTCAGCAGAAAACAAAGAATGAGAAAAGCAGGATCAGGCAAATCAAACTGAAAAATTTAACAGCTCAACATCTAAAACTCCCATTACATGTATTTTTCCCTTTAAATTGCAGGGAGGAAAATAAAAGCTGTGGTCGATACTCTCAGGCCCTGACTGTGCAGTGTGGATGGGTGTCCCCACAGTGTTGCAACGTACATGCGTTCCCTTCCCTCCGCAGCCTCTGTTTACCACAACTTAAGAACACACACACACAAAAACCACACTAAAACACACAGTAAAGTCAGACTAAAGTCAGCTGCTTCTCTGTAGTGGATTGTAAGAAGTCGGAAATGGAGATCTTAAAGAAAAGGGAAAGACGGATAAACGGGGTGCTTATCTGTTTCTTTAAATCCTGAGAACATAATGATTGACTTACATCAGCATCACTTTCTGCTATTTTCACAGGCCTTGATGGTCTTTCGGTTTTTATACTCTCACGTCCAGTAACCTGAAATTCCCAATAGCCACAAATAAAATCAAACGTTTAACATCAGTAATCAAATAACATATTTTGAATGTCTTTACATGAGTACTTCCAGTAAACAGAAAACAACAACTGCTTGGATTTTCAACATACAGTGCTAGACAACTCAAGCTGGATGGATCTAGATAAAATAATTTAGAAGAAAAAAAATTCACACAACCAGAAAAAAAAGCATGAGCATGAGCTGGTATAACAAAGAAGCTGAGCAAAAACATTAATGCAGAGAGAGTTTCTGCATCTTTGTGTACGGGGAAACCTAAAAAAAACCCCCAAAGCTGCTCTTTCCTGGCTGCGTATAACTGTAAGTAACAACCAGGTCCTTTATATGAACCAATTAGTCTTCAAACGCTGATTTTATAATTCAGAAACATATTGGTTTACATTGGAAAGATTTAAGGTTGATGTAAACTTTAATTTAATTATTTCTACTTCAAAAAGCTACAGTGTGTCACCTGGGTAAATGTTAAACTGTAACTTATCAAGGCCTCTAGTTTCATGGCAGTGTGGTAAGGCAGTATTTATATGCTGGCGGAGAGAGCAGTGACAGTGTGGGCAAAGCCAGTGATGAGCGACTGGGAAGGTGTGAATAATTAAAAATAATGAGCTGCGTGTAGCTGCACCAGCCATGACATTATGGATATCATGGACCTCAAAAACAGTTCAACATAACTTCGTTTTATCTGTAATATTTTAACTGACCAACGAGATCCATCTGCCTCCAGACAAACAAATCTCAACAAACAAATCTCAACTGCTGCCTGCAGCTTTGAGAGAAATCTGCTGTCCCTAGAACCAAGCCACTAGCATGGCTAAAACATATGGAAATGTGTCTCCTATTCTGCTAAATCAGTATTTAGTTTCTTCTTAGTTAACCAATTCCTTTTCCATGTGCAGAAAAAGTAACAACTGGCCAACTTGAAATTTGTTATTGATTATGCCTATTGTATTTCTGTGTCATGAAAGCGCCTGAAGATGCATTATACTATATTATTCAGCAGGACTGCATGAAATATGTAAATATACAGGTGGGAAATACAGTACAATAAGTACTGAATTATTAAGAAAAAAACATCCTGAGCACTTGTTCACATACTTTATCATTTCAGGGCCTGTATATTCCTATTATATCCCTACAGTATATGGACTTAGAACATATCTTTACAGTGAGTTTAATATACTTTCTTATTTTAGTCTTATATTTGGAAATACTCTTACGGGAACCTTTTTCTGTAATCAGTTCTATCGTAGTTAGAGGTGACTTTATTTTTCTCTTTTGCTATCAGTACAATTATATAGGGACTGTCAGTCCGTGCGTCCTATCCAGAGGTTCTCAAGATAACGGGACAGAGATCTGTCTGCCAGTTGTCTGTCACAGTTAGTAATGCATGAAGCTGAAAAGTGTGGGTGGAATATTCATAACACACCCACATCAGGATCACCACACCCAGCACAGCGGTATGGACCAGTGCAAATGGGAGACTCAGTTAAAGGGGCATTCCACCTTTTTTACATGTCAAAGTCAATCACTAGTCATGTGGAGTACTACACAGCCTGTGAGAACAGTTTTATAATGTATTCTGTGGTTCTGAAGGGAGCTTTGTCAAGTCTGGGAAAATCACTGTGATCACCAAGATATTTTAGCTTGGGCTTGGAAACTACAAGTTTTGCGTTACATACTCAGGGTATTGAGTTTGAAAGATGTGGGTGTTTAACAGTCAGGGAGGGTCAAACGAAACACAATATCAAGCTGAAAGGCAAGTCAAAATAAACAAGTTTTGACCACTTTTTCTATAATCTGTCCTTCGCAAGTTCTCCAACTTTATGTAAGCGCAATATTACGTTTCTGTAGTACCCTTTCAAGACCACAGTGAACACACATCATCGCACGTTACTGTCCGTTTCCGCCAGTTACCAGGATGAAACTAGAGGCCTTAAAATGTAATTTGTCACCGCCAATTCATAATCATATTGCCAGTATATTTCTTAAAGAGCACCATTGGGTCATCTCTTATACTCTAACAAGCAAAACAAAAGCAAAGTGAAGTGAAGATATCATAACAAACATTCAATACATTCAGAAATGCTCAACAGCATGCAAGGAAGCCCTCTGGCATAACACTTCCTTTCCATCATCTCAAGTCTTATAGCAGTGTTGGAGTGTTGCAAAATCCTGCTTAATTTCCAGGGATGCATCACATTCCTTTTGAAAAGCAGTGGAATGGTCTGTTTCACTTTGTATGCACACCATCCTTACATTCCAACAGTACCCAAAACTCGGAGTGGAGTTTTCAAACACATTGTGTACTGAAACGATCATCGGGTCAATACTTTGGATCTGTTTTGAAACAGGAAATGGAGAGATGTTACAGGACGTACTGTACATCATTAGATGACCTCCCTCCATTCCAAAACACAACCCAGATTTCTAATTAATGCTTTGTGGTGTTAAACATACAAATCAATTGGGATCAAATGCTTGCACAGATGTAAATGGAATATATGCCAGTAGCTAGCTAAATGAGACAGGCTGCTTAAATGCAGCAGTAATAGGCCTTTGCAATTATACTATTTACAACACTCACATAGGAATTGGAGTTCACATGACTCAAAATATTTTAGAAATTCATCCATGTGCTTATAAAAACTTCAATTCCCATCAGGACGAGCTTAACATCAACCTGTGTTAGGGTGACATAACTGCATCACCCCACTGCATCTGAAAGTACAGTACGATCATCCACTGGAAAACATCAGAAGATCAGGACTTCTACTTAAGTAAGAAGCCAAATATTTATTTCAGTCACACTGGACTATTTGTTGGATTCACCAGACTATTAATGCAAAAATGTATTTTTATTATCCTCAAATATATAATTTACACAATAAGAAGACAGTTAAAAGACAGCTTAATTCCATCATAAGGAGACAGTAGAAAGCACAGCGCAGAACACAGGAAAGAGGAAAAGTGTTAACAGGGAGGCAGATGTTGGAGGCAGCAGCAGGAGAACAAGATTGCAGTCCACAGAAGGGAGATGGAGAAGAGGATGAAAAGGATAAAGTGGCATTTACTTTGTTGGGGCCCACCTTGAGATCTAGATACTCCAGGTCCTTCTTCAGTTGTATGTAAGTATCATCAGCCTTTAAATGAGCAGTGGAGAGATAAATCATTTGAAAGGAAGCTGCAAAGGATAATGGGTGACCAGATGACTCCTAAGGCCTTTATTTGCTGTTGAGACTTTGAGGCTAACAGAACTTTAATTAACATGGTCTCAATTACAGTTTATGTCTACCTCTGTATTTTTATCTAGTAAAGCCAAACTGTAATTAAGTAATCTGGTTTACTGTCTCATGTTTGACCTCATACACAACTAAGCAACACAGGTCTTGTGCATGACATGTGGTCAAACTGAGTGTTTATGCTTCTTCATAAGCATGGAGGATGGCCAGAGAATGGTTGGATGTTAGAAACTGGGTGGAGTTGTCATTACTGAGCACCGTTGTAGCTTCACTCTGGTCTGCTAGTCTCAGAGCAATGCACTGTTTGTGAACAGGCTCATAAGGGAGACTATGGCCTCATGGCTGCTTCAGAATGATAACATCAAGAGCAAAATATTTATCAGTAGTATCAGAGTACAAAGAAATGTAGATACAAATGTGTTGTATAGATCACATATTTTCTGTGTCTATCAAAGGAAAGTATAAAATGCAGGCACAGATGACAAGCAACATGCTTAAAATATGGTATATTACTTTTTACAAATAGAATAACACAATCCTCTGAAAGCTTTGAACGATGTGGATGAGTAACACTGACTATAAAGACACTAATGTATAGTTAGTGTTTAGTGTATGGGCAACCTGGACAGTCTGAAGTGCAATACAGTGCATGCCAAAATGGTTGAATAAATAAGACAACCAAGCAATACCAACAGACCGCACAATCTTATGAATGACAGGGAAGTAATGTATGGGATTGGCCGGGGAGAGGGGGACCACAATGCACTGGCAAGGGTTGCAGTGTGCTGTAGAGGAGGTTAGGGAAGTACGAGGACCCCTGACCTGCATGCTGGGGCCTAGAAGGCCGTTGTGCTGGTGGTGCTGCAGGTGAGCGAACGCATCGCTGGGGCTATGAACACCAGCCATCTTGGCCTGGTGCCTCCGAAGCTGAATGAGGAGCAGAGTCAGCTCCTCTGGCTGTAGCCGAGCCCGGGTTTAGGGGCCAGAGGCCAGCGAAAGCGCAGGGGGATGAGAGAAAATACTTGAGAACCATCTGGGCAGTACAGCAGCTGAGAGAGCCAAGTGGTAGAGAGGCCAGTATACCTTTGCTTTATTAATGTCCTAATAAGAGCTTAAAATGTAAAAGCTAGAGCTGCACTATGGAGACTGGGATGATTTCTTGTGCTATTAGGGATTGTCTGCAGATAAGGGTCATCAGAAGTGATAACACTAAAACAAATAATTTAATTAAAATTACAATTAAATTAAACAGCGTCTAGATTCTACATCTTGATATCCTCATGGAGATGAGTTATTCCTGTTCATACCTGGACTGGCTGTCCTAGACTATCTGGAAAACTATGTTAACACTATATCACAGAAATCTTTAATAATGAAACCACGTTATGTAGTGAATGTAAAAAAGAGGATCATACCGTTTTGCCATGCAAGCTGGGTGCACTGACAGTGTGTGTGATGTAGCCCATGGCTGGCATGGACCTTCTCTCTATTTGGGAGGTCTGCGGAGAAACAAAATTCATCAACTTGTTATTAGAGATCTAATAGAGTTAAATCAAACAGAATGTCTAATTCACTAAGTAATCTCCAATAGAGTGTTGAAAGTGAGAGATAGACCACTCGATGAAGCAAAGTTAAACCATTGCCTCCAAGTGTGCAAACAAATTTGACTACACAGCAGATTTATTTTTTTCATCTATCCTTTTCTCCCTTTCATCACTCCTACTCTTATTTGAAACAAGGTGTGCCCTGAGTTTCAGGCGCTACAGGGCTTGGAAAATTTGACGTTTTTGCTTAACACACAGAATTAGCGAAAACCAGGCCCACTCCAGAACCTTAAAAGGACACAAACAACAAGAAATTTAATTAACTACACATAAATTATACTAAACCTTCTTTCTTAAAATAACATTTGTTTGCTACCAGCAACAGAAGCACTGTAAGCCATTCCCTTTGAGATTCCCATGCCACTATTTTTTTGCTGTATAATAGGTTTTTTATTTAAATGCGAGATCAGAAGAAAGAGACCGCTGCTGATGTTTGAGATAGAGTAGAGATGTTTATAGGGTGCTGAGGAGCCCTGGGCAAATTGGATTAGCTGCTAATAAAACATACTTCTTAATGATATTCCACAGAGGTATACAGATCGCTATTACTTAAGCGCACTCCAGCCAGAGAGCACCATCAGCCTGAAAGATGCTGGGTGCACCAAAACTGAGTTCATTGCAGACTAAATTTAGTTCCCATAAACATCACTCCCTTGGATCGTCTTGCATAGTCACTGTGGCTCCCTTTGTTAAAAATGTATCTTCTTCTAAAGGGTTTTCCATAATTGTGCATCAGTCTATTTTATGGTTATAATTAGGGTCTTGACACTCGGGTGAATGATGGAGGAAAACAGAGCATCTGCGACACTTTGTTTACTTGCGTAAGGCCAACGGGTTGGTCATGAGGCTTGTGTGTGTTGGCAAATGTGGTGACGGTTTGGAGGGAGATCTTTTCACATGTGGAGGGTGTGGTGGGCAGACGGCGCAGGGTGTGGATGACAGGACGGCCCCTCGCTCCGTCTCCTGCGGCGCTGGTGGTGCTGTCTGAGCGCTACGACGGTTTGGGGAACGGCGGAGTAGCAAGCTTTTACTCACACATACTCACACCACCTGTGGAGTGGGCCTGGGTGTGGACTGTGTGAATCTGCAAATGATTCACATGGGCATCAAAGTGAGTGTGCGCTGAGAAGCCGGAGCCTTCTCATGCTCCTCATGCTAATCTTCCCATGGTATCCTTGTGAGCTCATAACATCCTTCAAGTCAACATCAATAGATACCTCACATCTACTATCCGAAGCTACCGTGAGAATGAGACCTTTGTCATTGGGCTCACTACATGTGAATCATCATATTTTACTTCAGTCCCATGCCAATGACAGGCTACTGACATGTACTTTATGCCAGTATTACAGTGTTAAAGCACCAATGACTGAGTATCAGCACATAAATTCATCAAGGGTGGGAATTCCATCCTTCTATTATATATACCCGTTTATCCTGTGTAGGGTTGTGGGGAACTAGATCCATCTATGGGGGTGGGAACTGTTTTATTTTTAACTGAAACATATGAGGTAATTCACTCCAGTCTTACTATGAGTGTTGTGTGATAGCAGTGTGATAACACATTGGGAACAAACCTACTGGTGCCCCTTTGGAACAACCACTCCTATTTGCCAGTTTCCAGTGTCTTGGGTGGCCAAGACAAACTGAAGAGATGTGTTAGCCAGGGCTGCAACTAACAATTATTTTCATTATCGATTAAACTGCCAAGTATTTTTTTTAATTAGTCATCTATTGAATGTCAGAGATTAGTGAAAAATGCCCATCACAATTTCCCAGAGCCAAAGCTGACATATTCACATTCCTTGTTTTGTCCAACCAATAGTCCAAAACTACATCTAAAAATATCTTTGATTCAGTTTATAGTGACATAAAACAAAGAAAAGCAGTAAATCCTCACATTAGAGAATCTGGAACCAGAGAATGATTGCTGTTTTAGCTTTAAAGATGACTTAAACTATGAGGCAATTATCAAAATAGTTGCATTAATTTTCTGTCAATTGACTAATTGATTAATCGACTAATCATTTTAGCCCTAGGATTAACCATAACAGCCCACCAATATTCAAAGCCAGTACTTTTAATAAAACCTTTGTTGACTGCATTTTCGATGAGCTTCCGTGAGTAGTTTTGTATCAGGCAGGTATTTGCACTGCTAAAAGGAATAAACTACACTGGCCATGTTCATCATAATGAATGATTATGTCATCCTGTTCAATGGTATCACTTGTTTATTTGTTTCAATAATCTTTGGATTATAATGCTCTATGGCATGTGTTCTATGGCATATATCTTTATCTATATTCATAATCTGTATCAGCCTGTGGCTACATGGATCATACTTGTTAGTAGGATGAATTCTTTTTTCTGGTCTTTGGTCTTGTTGGTATTGACACAAATATAAAATAAGACCAACATTACCCTTTACCTTTCTTTTAAAAATGGCTTAAGATTAATTTAATCAGTAGACCAATATTTGCATTTTATAGTTTTATAATGACTAATGCTGACTTGTTGCTCTACATGGATAATTTATTCCCAGACTAGGCTGTATGTTTGCCAACCTAGGCTATAGTATATAATGATTAAAACTTAACTAATATCTGATGCTGACATGAAATATCAGTGATGGATATAAAATGATTCATTAATATTATTCTTTGAATGCAATATTTCTCTGTTTATTTAAGATGCTATACTGCACAGTATTTGAGCACTTTGAGTATTTAGAACTACATTTTAATACTCTCAGTTTGAGAGTTTGATAGGGAAAAAAGTAAATGTTTTATATTTTATACTACAATGGTGAGGTAAGTTGTTGTCTAAATTGTCTCAAGAAGATTTCTGAGAGGCAACTCTTAAGAATTTTGCCTAGAATGCTAAAAATGCCAGATGCCTCTCCTCCCTGAGTAGGTGTCCCACCTGAGAAAGTTGGGCACAGATATGGCCTGGGGAGCTGGATCTTGTGCTGTCCCCGGGTGCCACTTCATCCAGGGGCCTGACTGTGCGTCTGTCTGAAGGGGTGTGTGGCCTGCGAGGGGACAGGGGTTTGAAGGAGGTGGGGACTGACGGTGGGACTTCACACGGGGACGGAGGGACAGAGATGGAACGTGGCATCTCTACAGTAACTCTAAAAGATGAAGAGTCTGTGAAGTTAGGGCCAGTGTAGATAGGAGCAGTGGGGCTGCCATGACGGAACTGCTGCCGCTGCTGCCACTCATACAGCTGCCACACCATTCCCTCCTTGGTGGCCATGCGCTCATCGGTGGACATGCGGAAGTGGCTGAGCCGGTCATGGGCATACTTGTAGTCACTGGGCAGGTTGCATGTTGCCGGAGGAGAGTTGCTGCCAGACGGGAGACGGGGAGACTTTGGCAACGATTGATAGGTGGCTTCCACTGTGCTGGCTTTGGGCTTTAAGGGAGGAGTCCGCCGAGGGAGGTTGTACTCAGCAGAGGGATCACTGACACAGAAAAACACATGGAAGTATTTTTATAATTCATATTTCATATCATTTCAGAATTTCATATTATCTGTCCACAATGAGAATTCTTTCTCTACATAAAATAGAATAAAATGAAATACAAGCACCGATCAATTCAAATATATAAGTCCTCACATTAGCCACTAGAGGGAAGCATTTACTCAAGTCAACATCATCCATGCTGCTGTTATAGAGAAATGTTGGTTGATTCATACTGACTGTGTGAAGTCAAACTGACCTCTTCGGTGGGTCCCCTTTTTGAACTTTGACCCACTGCTCCACCTGAGCCAGTGTATTCTTCCTCTGCACATGTTTCTCAGTGTCTGCCCGCGAAACGAAGCCCCTCTGATAGACAAGATTTCCATTCTGTTCCGGTGGCAGAGCCACTTGGATTACAGTTTGCTGTCCGTTCTTGTTTGCGGCACCATCGACAGAGTCTGGAGAGACTCTCTCTGCTCTTTCTTCTGTGGCCGACTGGCTGGGCCTCCCTTGGATCTCTAATCCATACCTCACCTCGTCTCCATGAGCCAGTTGGATGCCATTATCTGGAGGTTCCTCTCTGTCTGTCCTACGAAGGCTTTCTAACTTAGATGAGTTCTGGTTGATGTGGACATGGTTGGACTGTGGGACTGCCTGCTGCGCAGCCTTCTTTGGCTTCTCCACCTCTCTGTGAAAAAGTGAGACAGGATGATTCAATATATCAGCTATATAAGTTAATCCTGCCTGTAAACTATTGAAATAAATTGTGTTATATGGAGAGTATGCACTGAAGTGTTAAAGTACTTGATTTTTTAACTATTATGCACGGCTGCACTCGAACAGTTATTTAACCATCATCTAATTCCTCCTCTTCATCGTATATTATGATGGCGTGCAGCACTGTTCTTGAAACAAGGGATTACACAGCATTAAGCACTGGATAAGAAACACAAATGAACCTTTTTGTGACCCTAAAGGTAATTTCCCAATCCATTTGCAGAGACACTTGCACGTATGGTCTGATTCATTACTGAGCTTCTCTCAGAAAAGATCAGAGACTATAGGGAGTTATTCAATAACCTTCCATCTGCACCTTTTTCACATTTTTCAATAGAGAGGGTAGAAGGAGAGTAGAGCCCTTGGTGGAGAACGTATGCAGAGTGAATACCCAGGGAACAGAAATGACAGTCACTTTCTCTTCATCAAATAGCTTGGCGTGGTGTGCCACTCAAATTTCAAATTGTGTGTTCAAATGATAAGACTTGCAATTCATTAGGTTTCACATTTAAATTCATTCATCTTTTTCCCACTTAAGGGAATAAGACATGATTCAAAATGTCTAATTTGACAAACTGTGTACACTTAAAGGCTGCTAATTTGCAAATTAATATGAAAAATATGAAGGTAGGAACAGTAATAAAAGGTGTAATGTTCTCATGGTAGATGGCAGTTAAGTGATCACCTCACACAGAACTTGGTGGAAAAGTTTGTGTTATCATTTATTATTACGTCATTAGTGCAATCGATTTCATATAATTAATGTTTCATTTCAAGGGACCAAACGTGGAACCTTGAGTGCTTTCCAAAATAAAAATTAAGGACTACAGACTTACATTGGCCTCTAGGTGGCATTATTGCACAGACCATTCAAGCCATGCAGTACCATCTTTGCTAATCTAAGATGTCAAGATGCAGTTTGTCATGTATTTACCACAAATACAGTAGTCACAGAGTATCATACTGTATTGCAGATTATTCCTGCCATCAATTGTGAATATTTAAAAAGATAACAAAAATAAACAAATCTGCTTTGTACATTGTGATTACTGCTGTAGTAACTCTACACTACAGTAGACCTTCTCTTATGTGTGGCGTGTGCTCAGCTGGCAATGGGCTGCAATAAGCCTCATCTATACCAGACCCAGATAGATGCATACACACACACACACACACACACGAAAACTGCAGACATCTTAGTGCCCCAGAACAGACGGACAGGGTTGGACCTGCTGTGGAAGACTGCTCATGCTGTTAAAATAAAGCCCATGTAGGCAAGAAAAATGAGCAAATTTCAGTTATGAAACCGATAATAAACCAGTTCAACACTGTAGTTGATGCATAAAAACCTCAATACTTAATGCACTAGCAAAACTGATTATTAAAAAGTACTATTTGGTTGAATACTGTGACACCCAGGTTCCCTTTATGATATCATCTCAAGACATATCCAGTTCACAGAGACTGCTGTGTTTTATGGATGGCGAGACGTTAGTACTAGATGAATCCTACTCTGTAGAGCGAGACCAACCTCTTTATAGTGTGACTCTGCTGCATCAGCGCAGCCTGGTTCATGGCCCGGATCCAGCCATTCATGTCCTCCTGTGTGTCCGCACTGAAGAAATATGTCCGCATCCCGCAGTGTTCTGCCTGTGAGCCAATCACAGAGTTCTTATTGTAAATGTAGGAGCGCATTCCTGTATGGCTCGCCTATCAAAGAGAGAGAAATTGAGAGGGAGAGAGATATGTGATATGTGAGAACTTCTTACTGAAGACAGGAAAAAGCTGGTGGCGCGAGAGGCTGGTGAGTGAAAAACTTTGCCTTCTTGTTTACTGCGACTGGCAGCTGTCAACTCAAACAGGACAAAGTTTACAGCAACATTTTACTGAAAAACAGAATAGGGAGGGAGCAAAGTGCTGCAGCAGAAACAATGTGAACACTGCGTTGTTTCTGGCCACAAAAAAGCATAACACAGGTTAGATTTTCCAACTGCTTTTCAAAAAAGCTTCAGCAAAAAATATAAAGTCTCTTTAGCACACAGAAATTAGATGGCAACTGCAGAAAACAACCATACAGTAGCAACGAAAAGGCAATTATGGGCATTTTATTCAGAACACACACACACATCATAAACATACAACAGCTTACCTTTTGTTATTTCTATGTGGTGGTGTAAATCAGTCCTAATAGCTCGAAACCCAATTATGATGTAGACAACCAGCTATACCACAGGAGCATTCAGAAGTTTCATACCTATTGAGTATTTTATCTCCTATTGTTTCTGCCCCAGTATATTTTTTCTCTTCCTTCCCAACCATACAGATTACCTTCTCATTTTAAATCTGCAATATGTTGTACTGGTCTACTCAATATACACTAAAACAGTGCAAAGGCGATATCTCCATGATCAACGTTTTTGTGCAAGATGCTAGTTATTTCACATTCATTTCATAAAACTTGACATAACAAAATTCATGAATAGCTGCTGGAACTACCACAAGAGCATCCATGACTGAACTGCATTATATACATTACACTGTGGAAAGAGGACGATCTTCATCGAGTCCAGTACCACAACATGCGAAACAAACACAGGCAAAATCTGCAAAAATATATCCACAGTGACAGAAAAAGGGCACTTCAGTAATTATGATGATGCAATCCTGATTTATCACATGTATCCTCACAAATATTGCTCCACCTACAGTATAATAAAATACTGCATAAACATGTATAATTAGTGCAAAGTTGACTTCACTGTAAATGGACAACTGCCCTTTTATCACTCTGTTAAGAAAATGGTCACAGCACATCACAACTGATATCACAACTGCACACTGTGGTTTTTACTGGAATAAACTGGATAAAGCCTTTGAGCTCTGCACTAGCTTAGGTTCTTAAGAGTCAACATTTTAACAGAAGACCCTTACCAGACAATCATCATCATGATTTATCAATTCTGAAGACTGTAACGTGAATGCAATCATTCTACTAAAAATTCTTTCATCTCTAGGCAATATTTAAGAAGCCAAACACTGCAAAGTAAACCCAACAGGGGACCTGCTTCAAAACAGAAACAAGTTAACAGTTTATATTGTATTTTCTTCTGTAAAACAATCTAAAATGAATGTATGTACAGCAGGGGGCAAACTGCTGATGGCAACAGACATCCAAAGAAATGCAATGAAATCAGAAGAAGAGTGTGGGAAAAATGGCTGAGACCCTGTCATCCCACCACTCCAGTGAGGATGAGAGTGTGATAAGGGATATGCAGCTTGACAAGACAAATACCAGAGCCACTGAGCATAAACATATATGAGATTGATCAAATGAGTAACCTTGGAGGCGTGAGTGTCATGCTCTACCCATCGACCACATTTATAAAAATCACTCTGTTGTCTGTTGTATTTGAAATAAAATGATGACGTTAAAGTGCTGACTCTCGCTTTGACTTGTGTTCACCCATATTGGGTGAACGGTGTGGGTACTGTACTTGTCGTTGTCCTCTCACACTGTCCAAGAATTGGGGGACTATAAAAAGAGTTATGAGTCCTGCACTGAATGTGCACTTTTCTTGTGTTTCATTTCAAATCCAATTTGCTGGAGTACAGTGAAAAAACAATAACAAATGTGCCACTGTCTAAATACTGCACTGTGCATGTAAAACAAAAGCTTGTGTGGTTTACTAACTAATGGCACCCTATGTGCTCTGGCATTGCCTATTGATGACTGTAGTCATGCCTGTACATGATAAGATTTTGATGCACATTTAGAAATGTGCATTCAGCAGCTACTAGCATGATATGAAACAAAAGCTGAGGATGGTGTCCCACTGATGAGGCCAAAGTGAAATCAAATACCTATTCATGCAAGACAGGAAGCCTGTGTGATTCAGGACGGCCGCCCGCAGAGAACAGTACTCACTCCGCCCGCGCACACACACCGGGTCACAATGGGAGGCAATTGACCAACAGGGAATGAGAGAAACACAGTGAGATGAGCAAAAATAAGAGAACAGGAAGTTACAGCAGGTCAGTGCTGACTCAATAAGAAAGAACAGAAATGACTCTAGCTGGGGTACAGCAGTCATCACAGAAGCAAGAATGAGTAACAGTGGCAGCAAGTGTTTTGATTCTTTACAGTCAGACATGTCATCGTGGCATCACGGTACAGCCCACAGTGCTTCAAGGAAGGTTAAAGAAAATTCTCTAAAATACCAGTATTTCAGATAAGTACTGTACTGTCTTACACAACCTGCTTTCCACAACGAATCGTCAACTGTTAATGAGAATATATTTAGTGTCACCATCTCTAGTCCATTATTTCGACTCATTATTTCAGGCCAGCACAAACTGTAGTCTGTTATTGACCGAGCATGACAGTCTGAAACATTGTTGTCGAACAACACCAGACATCTACTGAACTGTTGTCATGCTTACTTAGCAGTAAGTGAAATTTTCCAAAGCATGTCAGATACACGTAATGAAATCTCCTGCTCTTTAATGCATGATGGCTAAGAGAGAGCTGAGGGGAATAGAGATCTCTTAAATACAGGGTGTTACAGCAGAGCCCAGGCTCATTTCACCTAACCTTACATATACTCCCCTAGCAAGCAGTGGGAGGAGATGGTGAATAGGCTGAATGTATAGTTAATATTCCCAGCAGCACAATTATCATACAAATTCCATTGTAAATGCAGTATTTTTTAAATGCAGTAGATACGTACCACACAAGCGCACACATTCATACTCACACAGACATGCACTCACTCACACACACACACACACACACACACACACACACACACACACACACACACACACACACACACACACACACAGAGAGAGAGAATCCAAGAACAAAAGCCAAAGTACAAAGGAGCTCAAAGGATTGCAACAGAATGTCCTGAAGCTGCAGTGGTGCATCAAACATTCAGGCACTATTGTTCTTTGCAACAAGCTCTATTTCCAAAGTAGGAGCTGGATAATGTTAACACTCTTGCTGTAACCAGAAGACATAAATCCCTTTGCTGTCCTCTTGCAGAATTCACAGAGGGAAAAGAGAAAAAGACTTTGCCGCATGCAAGGAAAAGTTCTGTCGCACAATTTCAAAGAAAAATGACAATATTACCAAATGCGGGGTGACTCTATTAGGTGCAGTAAAACAAGCGACTTATGTGCCATTCAGATTGCAGTGAAAGAACAAATCTCTGAAGACTGCGCTGCTGCAGCCTAACCAGCACACTGGTAGGTCCTATCGACACACACAGTGAAAACTTTCCTTCTGCCGCTGCTCACAATAGGTGAATAAAATCAGGCACAAGTCTGCTTTACCTATCCATATATGCCTATGCTAATATGAACAGATCATCTACTCTAATCGTGACCAGAATACATAAACGGTTGTACTGCAGCCATCCACTGTAACACCCATCACTGGGTTTGTGTTAAAAAAATTTAAAAAAAGGTCAGCAACCAGAAGGTCAGAAGTTCCTTCGGACTCCACACAACTGGACTTCAAAGAGAAGTCGTCATAGAATTCAATAGCTGAGCTGCATGCAAAATCTTTCTTGCACAAAAATGTTAAGAGAATTTTCCGAGTAGCAGTGCAAAACAATCCTTTTTTCCCTGCCTTCCATTATTTTTGTTAATTTAACAAAATAAGCCAAACTTCTCAAACACATCAGTGTTTCATGTTGCCTTACTGTAATATAAGCAGCCGCAAAAGTTGCATAAATAAAATTATCTATAAATAAAAAGGTTTCAATTTCAGGAAATATCTGATTAAACAATAAATAATCAAAACTATCACCTGATTCCAACTTTTGATACTTGACTGTTGAATGTCAGACACATTTTGGTTGGTACTCAAGCAGTGCATTTCAATACCCAGCCCAAATAGTTAATCATGTCTTCCGAAAAGCATGATAAAGGAGAAGCAAAATGTGATCAAGGCAGCAGGGAGTACCCAACCGGCCTTCCTGTGTTACAGAGACCACAGTAGGGGAAAGCAGTAAGTGAGGATTGATATCAAATAGTGATGTAACAATGAATATTCTTAGAAACACTGTAAGTAGTGAACAGCTTTTGCTGGCATCATATGGACATGATAACATCTTCTGTAGATCTGATTCAATGCCACTTCAATGTTACCTTGAAAGCGTATTTGCGGTTTATGTGGTCATCAGGCTCAACTGGTGCAATGACATAACTGGGCAGAGGGATGCTACCGAGCACCGTCTCCTCTCTGCTGTCTGCGAAGCAAGCACACACAACAGAGTATCGTTACAGACATCCAAAACAACAATCTCTAATTCTGCCAAGAACTTTTACGATGTTCACGAGTGGCTGCAGATTTATGATCGGCAGGAAAATTAGTGACGCATAATTCATGGGTGACTCTTGTCTGGACGAGGCCATGTGCCAGCATGTGGCACGAGGTGGCATGTGGCTTATCTATTATTCAGTGTGATTAATAGAGGAGAGGAGGTAGATGCTCTGGCAACACAGGCACAGATTACGTCCCATGATAAAACACTCAAGTTAATAAGGACGGAGAAGTGGGGGGAAGAGATAGGAAGATATGTCATACATCTAATTACAGGCATTTATCAAGAAATGTATCTTCCCTCAGAAGAGATCACCGATGGTTTGTATGTCCGGTTTAACAAACAAGAATAATTTCTGACTGTTAAACCCTGGCCGAGTGCACTTTTTTTACTTACCTTTGTAGTAAAACAAGCAGTAGTCCGACAAAACAAACCACTTCCGTTTCCACAGTCGCATTCCAGAGCTGTCCTGGAGGTGAAGGGGGAAACGCAACACACAGTGTATTTAGAAATCCTCCTCGCAGGAACACATTTTAATTCACATTTTAATTAAAAAGTGTAGTTTGGGAATCTAGCGCTCGTTACCAGCGAATGGGGGGCGTTGTGTGTATATAATTTAGAACAATAATTTAATTTCATTTAAGTTTTTTTTTATTGCAGCATTTCCCACAAAGCTGCAGCCTCTACATTTAACTGAGTACTGTAGGTCTCTAACTCTGGGATGGGTCTGTGCTTTTCACACAGTTCATAGGACATCAGATTCTACACAAAATGACAGATTATTGTTGACACAGACCATACACAGGGAAACCAAAGAGGAACCACAAAGAACCACTAACAGTAGGGAAACCCTCAAAACAATGATGTAAACTGTCATGTTTATCCTACTCCTACCACATCTGTTGTACAGTGAAGAATCTCACCTTCTGCAAGGAAGGTAATCTCTGATTATGTGACTACTGTGAGTGATATTCCACAATGTGACAGATTTGAACATGTGTTGACTCTTTAACATGTGCTCGTAGATGCGTGACAGGTGGGGTGAGCAGAGGAACCCCAGCTCACCTGTTTATAGAGCCAGCCTCTCACCACCACTGGGATGTTGAGGTTTCTTTTAATAGCATGATCCCTCTTGCCAAAACTGTGTACTTTCCCCATACCTCTGGAGCCCTGCAGAAAGCAAAGAAAAACCAGAATGTTTTTGGGCTCCTGAAGGGGAGCAAGACAGAAAAAGTTTGAGAAGCACTGGTTAGTTACTTGGAAAGAAAAGTCTTTTGAAGATAATAAAATGGCCTTCTTTCCTGGAGCGTCCCTCTTTTAACACCCATAACGAAAAGAGGAAATACCAACTGGCTATTCCTGTGGACGCCTGCATCCATTTATGATCAGGCATATTTTTAGACAAGGTCATTTCAGACTTCATATTCTCTGTAAAAAATAAATCATACTTTTTCTCAGGTGCTTTTCTACAGAAATACCTGGGGTTGTCGGGTTGACCAGCTGGCTAAGAGAAGACACAAATGTTGAGGGGACAAATTTTCTTATACAGTCATTAATGTGACACGTTTTAATTAGACAAAATGAAAAACACCAGAAGGACCAAGAGGTGAGGTGGGTAACACAAAACAATCATCACAAAGTAGTTTTTTTTACATTATCTGTTAATCTGTCGATTATTTTCTCAGTCATTTGATTAATCACTTGGTCGATAAAATGTCAGAAATGAGTTAAGAATGTCCTTCACAAGCTCCAAGAGCCCAAGTTAACGTCTTCAATATTTCTTGTTTTGTCAGATCAACAGTTCACAATCCAAAGATATTTAGTGTATTGTCATATTAGAAGGAGGAAGCAGCAAGGTTCACATTTGAGGGGCTGGAACCAGCAAATGTTTGGCATTTTTGCTTAAAAAGAAATGATCAGAATCATTGCATATCAGTTTTATGTAGGTTGACTAATTGATAGTTTCAGCTCTAAAACAAATAATTTAAAAAATCACAAATATTTTTAAAAATATAAAACATTAAACATTCAAGTACATTCAAGTCAACGTTAAGTTTAAATGTATTCCAGTATTAAAGTGTGTTGTGCTGGAAATCAGTCAACAGTCTTTCAGTGGCTTCCAGGGTTAGCTTTAGCATGCTTCTGTGGTTCGTCCCATATTCAGCGGCAAAACATGTTTTCAGCAAAAAATTCCATGATCACTGTGGAAACAACAGCAAGTCTATCACAAAGATACTGTACACCGCACCCCTGTCCAGTCCCACAGGATGTGTATTTGAGTTCTATTATGCTTAATTTTCTCTTTAAACGCTGTTAGATTTTTAAAGTTTAGGTTCTACAGTAAAACCAACTAACACATGTCAAACATACTCAACATCAACCTCGGAGAAGAGAAACACTGATACTCACCTTTGACCCTGAGGTGGCATCCACTGCTGCTGAGGTCACAGCCTTGGAGGACTCTGTGACCATGCTGGGGGATCTCTGATTGGCCGCTGACTTGGACATACGGGATTCTATCCTACAGTTGAGGAGGCAGCGCAGAAGAAGATCAGTACAGACAGGATGAGAACCATTGGATACTGATAGTTCTTCTCTCCTCTGACAAACTAAAGACATGCACGCAGGGAAACAGAGTGAAACCCTGTGCTGAGCTTTCAGATATAAAGGATGTGACTATTTCCTGACACCGCCACGCGACCTGTCACAGCCAATAGCTTTGCAGTGGATGTGTTAACAGTGGAAGCGTTGTGTTCCAAACACTCCAGTGTCACTTGGACGGACACACACCCCGGGGCACACATCTTATACACACCCAGATAACAAGCCAAAACAAAGCCTTGGGTTCAAGCCATATGCACAGATGATACACACACACACACACACACACACACACACACTATCTTTTGACAGCTTCTAAGGAGTCCACATCCCACAGGTTTGTATTGCAGACCACATTCGAAGGTCTTTTGGGCCTCAACCAACCATAGTATATACAGTACATTTCTGTTCTGGTACAACAATGTAAAGTGTTTTACTTCAATGGCAAATGCAGCAATGAAATATCATCCAGAAGGTAAGCTTGTATTGTTGCAGTGTTATGGACATGGCAGCTGGAAAACTCTATCATGCATAGCCACAGAGGTCTGCTATGTGTAAAAATGTGTCTTCTTGGCAGAACAGAGTTAATTTTCCTCATATTAAGATAGTAATACTAATAACATCAGACAGACAGAAGTAACATTGTCACACACCGATGGTGACAGAGCTCCATCGGGAGCAACTTAGGGTTCAGTGTCTTGCCCAAGGACACTTCGATCTACCCTGGGATCAATGGACAACCCACTCTATCTCCTGAGCCACAGCCACCCTGCTGTGTCATTACCATACTCAATTCAGCTACATTTAGGAAAAAATAATGTTAGCATTTTTCCTTTTGAACATACATCAAAGACAGTGGAGAGAGGGAATAAGAGATGATGTCTTACTACAGGGACTGCCCAACATTGTACCAATAACTATTTATGTGATGGCTCATATACACTAACTCCTAAAGGTTAATGGAATGAGTCAGAAAACAGCTCCAACCTTCAGCACAGAATAACACTGTGGCATGTTGTGATGAGTTGGACAAATGGGACCAGTTCAGTTGACATTGAGGTGATTACACGATATATCCTTCAACAATAACGTAGGGAAAAAAAGTCAATGAGAGATTTTCTTTGTAGAACAATGAAATTAAGTTATCAGCAACTCATGAATAGATACATATAAAAATTAAATCAAGCCAGCAATAATACAATAGTAATACAAAGTATTTGTTAGAAAAGTTAGTTTTGCATCACAGAATTCCAAACAAACAACTTTGTTAATCTGAGGAGAGTCTTAATCTGAAATATAGAACCACATGACAACAAGGCAGCCTAATGGTTACAGTTAGTGGCCACTGACAAAGCTCCCAAAGCCTGAAGTCACTGTGGGCCCAAACATTACGGCTGGCTCAAGTAGAATGGGCAATTATATATGAAGAATATGACAGTAGACATAAGAAATACAGGCTAATCCATGAATGTTAAGTAAAGTACACTGGGAATTCAAATTTTTACTACTGGTGTTACATAATGTAGGTTGGAGCCATGTTGGCCGGCATTGCAAGCAGTATTTTCTCTCCAGTTATCACAGTATTCACTCCCACAATTTTTTTTCAGGCCCCTGCAGCTTTTGATCCGGCAGCTCCTATGTGCTCAAAAGGAGGTGCATCAGAGATAATGGGAAAACTGGAGACAGCAAGGATCACTTTGATTTAACAAGGTCCCAGATATGTTTCTTGGGAATTTAAGCCCCTGCTGATTAAGTAATAACATGCAGTCCCAGCAGATTTTTCATCCAGAAATCCTGCAGACCTCCTGTTATATCGCATTCTAAAGTCTCTGTCAGGCCTGTGGAACCATCTTGAGATGATGACTGCTTGTTTAAATAGTACTTTTTCCTGCTGTAAGGAGCTATTTGAAAATTAGGAAATTGTGACCAAGAAGGGGTGCAACCGGTCAGCAACAATGACTTTGATGGGCATATGGTGTGCCCCTGCCATTACACAACCAACACCACCATCCTTTAACACAACCCAGGACAGGTCCATTGACTGCTGTCATGTTGCTTATGCCAAACTCTGGACCTAACATCTCTATGTCGCTGGGATCACATAATAATTTTCCACAATTCTGTCATCATGTTTTGGTGATCACATGCTCACTGTAGCCTCACTTTCTTGTTCTGTGGTGATACTAGTGGAACCTGGTACAATCTTAAGATCCTGTAGCCCAACTTAAATATTTGACATGTTATGAGTTCAGTGACTTCTTGTTAGCCTAAACCAATCTGTCAGTTTTTATCTGACCTGACATTATAGGTGTTAAATTGCACTATTCTTAGAAAACTCTGTGACTGAGTATACCAGGAGGAAGGCTATTTCTGTGGTGCTGGAACCACCAGGTCAGGCAACATCGGTCAAATCATGTTACACTCACTTCCAGTGTTTACTTGAATAGTAATTTGTTCATATTCCCTCCCACAGGCCTAGAAAGAAGGTATAAGGTAGGGAACTCATCTGCAGCCAGTCAACTAGTATAATTAACATGCAACTGTCCAGTACTTGGCAGAGCCTGTTGCTGACTGTAGGAGTGAGCTTACAATAGGAAACAATGTGTGACCTGTCTATTTGACAACACTGCCATCAGCCCCCTGCATTGTTCCACAAAGCAGCTCTAACCCTGTTGTTTTTTCCTGCTTGGTGTGCCGCACTACACTGAAGCTAAGGAAAAGGAGATAAACTAGAGATGTGTGTCACAGACTAAGGCAAAATAATGCTGGTAGAACAAGGGGGAAGAGAGGGAGACCACAACTTGCAGTATCTGCACTCAAAGCTTGGACTGCAGCCAGCCTTTTTACAGGATGTTTCTGTCGTATCAAGGGGACTATGCTGTTTTATGTGAAGCTTTCATACTGTTTACCACCACTGTCATTGGAACAGTTCCACAGGAGATTTGTTGTGGCATGTGGTGGAGGGGAGCAATATTTCACATCACAAAGTGTAGAAGGGGAAAAGGGACTAAGCTCCATCGCTCCCTGCTTCTCTTGCTATGATGGAAATGAGGGCATATTTGACATTTTTTTAATCCTTTCAGGCAGTGGGTGTACATGAGGAGAGTTGACGAATTGATCATAGTATGATAATCCATAACAAAGTCAAAGCCTTCAGGCCAGCAAAGCATAGGCTGATCGACCTCTCCATGGGGAAGGGCCGCCTGAAGCTCTTTTTCCTGCTCTGTCCTCAATCCATTACGGGTCTCCAGGGAACACACTGAGGTTCTCCTTACTTGGAAGGGAGTCAGCGATTCATGGAAGAAACCAACTTCCTTTTCAGATATCATTATATGCAGAATGAAGCCCATGACATCACCATGACAGTGAACAGAAGCAACATTTTGCAGCCACAGTGAGGTCATGCCTGTGTCGCACACATTCGATACTAAGACTGCACCCCAGCTGTCACACTTTCCACTAAACTCCACAACAGCATTATGAAAAGAAGGATGGAAGAGAGAGACACACAAATAAGGCAATAAAGTAAAAAGAAGTTGGTTTAGAAGAAAAAGTATCCTTAGGCAGCACTTAGGAGTGTGTGTTTACTGCAGCACAGAGAGGCTACAGTTAAAATAGCTCATTCAAATTCACTTACAACACTTTGTATAACCTACAATGTTCCTGAAGTGACTTCTGCACTAAAGCTGCCTTTTTGACGTCTCTCCTCTTAACTTCACATAATAGGAAACCGTTAAAAGTAGACATTTGCTCAGCCCAAAACTGTACGTTGCCTCATAGTACACAGTTTTTTTTAGAGCGAATGATAAGCAGAAGTTGTTGATCAACAGATCAATACACAGGCTGTGTATTATCTATTTCAAAAACATAGGAGTGGAGCTGAAAGCACTATTCTCTCACAGCAGTTGCCAACACAGAGGTGACTGCTGTTCAAGAGTTCATACAGACAGTGGGACGGAGAGTATGTAAGGAATATCTTGGAGTGTTCCTTTAATGATAAAAATGTAAATTATGTATGCAGAATTTTATTATGCTTGCTGTATATGCTGAGACTAGGTTTCTGAACACCGTCCTGACCGTTTCGTGACATCCTAGTCATGTTGTTGAATAAAATTGATGCTATTCTCACCATAGCTTAAAGAGATTACGACTGGCATTTCAAAGTAAAAGAATCATTCTATCATTGTTGAAAATACACAAGGCATTGTAAGGCATTGGTAACTTTAAAGCCCCTTGATGGTACACAAATCCATGGCTCAACAGAACTGAACTAGGGATAACAAAGAGGGAAATGAATGACAGTGGAGGATGCAGATGAATCACAATTAGTTTTGCATTCCTTAGGAGAACATCTTTTAATTAGTGAGAATGTGGCGATCACATGCTTGTCTCTGTTTCTGCCTATAGTGGAATCCGCACTATGCATGATCATCTTACACCAGCCAGTTTAAATATGATCAGACACCTGCTGCCTTATATTGTGCTCTAAACCTGCCATAGAGCTTTGATGGCACACAAATGACATAAAACAACAACAATAAATCCAACTGACATGCTATGGCAATATCCATCCATTATCTATACCGCTTATCCTCAGAGGGTTGCTGGGGGGGCTGGAGCCTGTCCCAGCTGACATTGGGTGAGAGGGAGGGATTCTATCAACGCCCAAGTCAGAAGCACACAGGCAGGTTTCCATGTTTATGATTTCAACTTCATCAACAAAAATAGCCCGGATGGACCAGAAAAAATACAGTCAACATAAGCATAACTTGGCTGATTGATGGGACAGATTCATGACTCCACATGTGATATGAACACGGTCAAAAGCATATGTGAGTGTCAGCTATTCCGTTACCATGAATCCTATTAAGACAATAATTTGAAGAATAATAGTACTTATATACTTATGAGATCCAAAGCCACTGCCAAGTGAGTGCAGTCAGTTATGAATGCCATGATGGTGATGTATATAATAATATATAATTTGATATAAAAAATGACAATGCTCCTTTAGTGTTTAGTGAACTGTTTTTGCTCTGCTTGTTACTGCAGAATAGACCCCCCCCTCCCTCACACACACACACACCCCTCATGATATGCTTTAACAGGGAGGGTGATAGGCTATTTTCCAGTCTATATCTGGACTCCCACCACATGACCTTGAACTAACCTATGTGTACATTTAAGCATGCAGTATATGCATCATTCCCAGGGGAAAAAAAGACCCACTCACCTGTCTTGTAGTGTGTATTCTGTGTTTTCAGAAGAAATCTGTCCAGTCACAGGGTGCCGAAACGATGTAGTCCTTAGGTTGTGGCTGCAGGACAGAGGGAGATGGAGAGAAAACAACACCAAGGCAGAAAACAAAATTAGTATCAGGTCATTAATCATATTCCTGCCTGATCACGTCCCCACACATCTGTGTTTCTATACTTCTATTTGGTTGCTAGTTGATGTTACAACAAAAAGTTTAGCTTACAATAAAGGTCTCAGTCAACGGTAAAAAAAAAAATCTATCCTAGCACTGCAGCCAAGTTTGGAAGCACAGCTCATATTCTTTTACACAAAGTGTAGGGATCAGCACTCTGCCTTAGCCAGCTCGCCAGGCTTTATTGATTTCAGTTAGATGGGGCCATTCATTGCTTTAACTAGAGCATGAACGCATGTTACTGTCACAGGATAGAATAAGAAACAGACAAGTGGCTAGCGGTGCTTGTGTTGAGAAGATTGAAATATTACTTCATGACTCTGTTTCTATTTGTTGTTGTCTTTTGTATATTTACTGTATATGTGACTAGGCAAGGACAAGATCTGTGCTGTTTTATTTACAATTTTACAACTAAATAAAACAAAATCCCAGAAAACATCCAACTATACACACGGTCTTGCAGTATCAAGCTATGTCTACACATTTGTTGTCAAATACATTGACAAAGATCAACAGCCCTGGTCTGACACATTGAAACAGTCAGATTGACCTACTTCTTTCTCATATTGTGACACATCCCTTCAGACTCTGCTGGCTTTCTGACCCTCAGCGCATCTGAGACTTTATCAGTTTTATTCTGTATGCACGTATACAAATGTGGAGCTTTAGAAAAGTGTGTTCTGTAGAGACATTATACAATGTAATGTTATGGAAGAATCAGGTGTAGCTAGTGAGGAGACAGCTATCTTGTCTTTGTCCCATTCATGCTGGCCGAAAAACTGGAGAGAATGAGTGTGATAATGTACTGAACTGCAATATTATGCTTTCAAGTCTGCTGCTTTCAGTCTTTTGTTAGTATTGTATTTCATGCCCCCTAACCCTTTCTTATCTTCTCCCATCGCCATCATACACAGTTTATTACAGCAGAAAAACCATAACACTATTCTTCAACAGAAGCTGTGAATTACTGTGCACATGCACCATACAGTAAATACTGCGGTGCAGAAGCTAAAGCTATATGCTGTTATAATATAAACATACACACAGGTACAGATAAGCACATAGCTAAGATAAACATGCTTACACTATCCTAACTTAAAGTGTACCAAGGGTAAATAAATTACTATAAATCCAGCATTAAGGGGTGAATCCTCCGAAGGACAGCTGCAAAGCGTCAGTACTATAAAGGTGCAGAAAGAAACAAACAGAAAGTGGTGCCTCACTGCATCACCATGCAGCAAAGGGAGGGGAGACAAACTGGGCAGGGAAAGATTTATGAGTTGACATTTCAGAAAAGTTCAGAGGGCGTATTGAGCAGGAATGATGCTAGTTGATGTCAAGTTTGTGCTGAGACACAAACATGACATCAAATTTAAACAATACATAAAACCTACACATACACACGTAAAAACAGTTCTTGATCACATATTCATGCACAAACACACACACACACATCTACACACACATACAGGCTTGGCCAGGCTCGTTCCTGGTAACAACTCATAATTTGCTGAGCTGCACTGGGCGCATACAGCACTGCACCAGTATACCCTGTTAATTAGGAATCTGCATTCTTTGAGGCTTTTGTTTTAGCCGCATTACTTCTGAACTATTTGTCATGGAATTTGCAGCATCCCCAGTTAGTGTGCAAACACTGCAGCACAGTAGGTCTATTTGTTTGCAGAAAACTAGCTTCCATCAACACTTGTGACAACATTGTCCCAAAGGGGTAAATGAACTCCTGCTGCAGATGAGCTGTAGCACACTGCCTTCTAGACTGTGTATTGGAGAAACAGCTTTGTTGTCAGTGCCAGTCAGATGTAGTTTCTAGAATTTAATGTCACAAATATGATTCTGTGTAGTGACTCTACAAAAATCATGGATTGTCATAATTCATTATTCGAGGTTTAGGTCGCATTGTGCAGTCAATCTTCAAGTGAATCTAATGAAACCAACATACATGTTTTTTTGAAGGTATTCAGGTTATTTATCTTCTATTTTCATTCTATTCATAAAGCCAAGGTACTTATACCATACAAAGAGCTACTTAGGTATCACTCTAAAACTTACTTTACACCACTATACTACAGCTACACATACTGTAATATAATAATTGTAAAAATAAACCACTGGCACCTAAGTTGCCTAATACAGCTATACGGCACTAGCATTTTTTTTTTATAAATATTTGTTCATTGGAAGTGTACGCTGAGAATAATTCAACACACCAAAAGATGGAAGAATCAACAAAATATCTCCACCTCAATAGAGATATTTTGTGTCATAGTACTGTACTTATCTTGAGAGAAGTTCTATGTTAGACACAGATCAAGGTTCAGGGAATTTTTCATTCCAATAACAGGCACTGCCTCACACAGTTAGCATGTTACAGGGCCCCAAAACACTAACCATCAGGTCAAGCAGAGTTTCTGCTTCCATCAGGCCAGATAAAGACGAGAAAGAATGACTGGCATCTCTCCTTGCAGAGAGCCTCAAGGGGACTTTTCTCCATGTAGCAGTGGTCACGTGAGGTAGCTGCCATATATGAAGTAAGAACACCAGTTTTGTGACCACCTCATGCATAGACCCGTACAGCAGCAAATTAAGGATTTTCTATTAACTTTTTTTCTATAAACTGAGTTGAGTTTGTTGTAAAGTAGGCAAACTTAACTGTGAATAGTGAGTAACCTGAGAATAGAATGGCAACCTGGTTTTGATTTCAGCCACAGCTTCTCCTAAGACATGTGTAGAAACAACAGCATTGCAGCTCAAATCAGCTCTCTGTCTCAATGCTGCAACAACTGGAGTCCACGGTTCAGCCCTGGCATGCCGTGCCAATTTTTGTACGCTCAAAACAAGAGGCTCAGGGTAATCCCTGTCCAACACAGGGGCTAAGTCTTGGCAGCAGGGGCACCAGGGGCACGGCTCTGTGGTTTGAAAACCTCTCTCTCTCTTTCTCACACCAATAGAAACACAGTGAGGCTCTAAACTGCTCCACAACACACATCAAAGACAGGGATCACAACAACCGCTTAAAGTCTCAACTCCTGTATGTATTTACAGCACTCTCCCTTAGAAAAAAACCGTCCCAGTGGGAAGACAGAAAACTCCCCAAACTGTAACCACTACTAGTGCAGATCTCCCTGCTTCTGTTCGCTACTACTTACTTTGCTCTGCAGTATCATGCACACAGTGGAGACAGTCTCACCTTCTGGGAGAGTGAATCATCGTGAATCATCTGCTAGACTTGCTGTGGTGCTGCAGGTCATGGAAATCCTCTCTGCATTATGAGGGCAGGTGGAAGATGCAGAGAGGATCTCTCGAAGCAGCTGGCATCCGCAAAGAACAGAGTGAAGTGGAGCCAGCAGGATGAGAGCAGGAGGGGGAGCTCTTATATCTCTGATTCCTCCTGCTCAAGCGTGCTGTCTGACAGTTTCACCTCACAATTACTGAGTGGATGGTAGAGATGTAACTCCCTCCCACCAGGGGAATACCTCCGTTGCTTATCAGATCCTCCTCCCTTTCCATTTTCTACTTTACTTTTACCTCTCTCTACCTCTCACTCTCACTTTCCCAGAATTCAATTTGCTAAACATCATGTCTTTCAGGAAATTAGTAAGTTATGTATAGCTGCTGTTGATGAGGACATACTGTACCTTGGTCATCAATGTAGTCTTGAGAAAAATGTCAAAAGGGTCAAAAGGCTTTTTTACTCAGTTGAGTTATTGCCAGTTGGTGTCGGGGTATCAGCTTCAATAATGAAGCTGTCATATGTTTAGATGTATTTTGGTCACTGTCACACCACTAGGTAGACCACTGGTATCCTCTGAGTGGTAGCATTGCAGCTAAAGTAATTTAGACAAGCAGGCATGTTGGTGTTGGTTTTGCTTTTTCTCAATCAGTAAGATAATCTCCTTTGACAGGCCAAGTTATCCTACAATACTAACAGTGGGCAGTGGAGTCTCTTAACACACACTCACACACCTGCAGCATTCACACCAGCTTTTGCTAAATATCTGCTATGCAGTCAGTGTATTGGTTTAGGCTGGGGTCCTTAAAACTATTCAAATAATGACCACAACATTCATATTAAACACGAGAGTTGAGTATTTCAACCAGGATCCATAAATATATTGCAACTTGTAAAACCGATGTCTACTTTTTGAGGCACTGGTTTAACAGTAACATTGACCTGTGACATACGCTAAGAAGGAATGGAAACTAATCCTGAGGAATGCGGCCCAGAGGAGCAGGTGGTACCAACGTACTGTAGGATATGGTAAATATTGAATCTGACGGACAACCAAGGATTGGGGAGCATCTACTATAGAGGTTTCAACCCACAGTGAAGCACAGAAACAAGAGCTTTTATGGCAAACGATTATTTTCAGTGCTGTGAACATGGGCAAGAAGAGCCTCATGTCTCCCTCCATGTAGCCTTCATAATAAGCATCACAGCATCAGTGTGGTGTCTGAAAACTCGAGAGGCAGAGGGATCATGTAGGGCCAAAAGTATATAATGATATACACTGTTTTTAAATGTTGAAATGAATCAACTGAAGTAGCCAGTGAAACTTTCATGGTCACACTCCAAATTAATATTAGAAAAGGCAGAACATTTCTTATGTTCCACATTAAGAACATTGAATATATCAGATTTCTTATAGGCAAGTTGCGGTTAATGTTGCATCAAGACCCGTATTTAAAAGAAGCATTGCGATCCACGTTGAGTAGATGATTAGGGCATTCACTGACTGATTAATGTGAGTCTGTACAGCTGAACACAAACTCATCACTTGGACCAGCGTGGTGTAATAAATGTCATATAGTAGCCTGCATTTGGCTTTACATTGTGCTCTGAGTGAAGTAAAACACAAATCAATGTTGTGCGACTAATCACCAGAGAACACACAACGACAATCATTTATTTCAGTTGGGCTGGTGACTTCATTTCTAAACCAACTCAATTAGCTGTAACGAATGTATCATTAATATCAGCAAGCTGTTAATGCGCACGCTGCACTTGATATGCTTCAGCAGAATCCAAAGTTATAAGACAAAAGCAAATCAAAGAAGGACTACAGATATGAACACGAGAGGTCAGATGAGGTGCCATGAACCCATACTGAACTCTGTAATGACATTTCTGGGTGTACGACACCCCACCCAGACAGTGTGAATGTGTGACAGGACATTACATAGTGAGAGAGAGATATCATGGACCTCCAGAAACACCCTGTAGCAACCCAGGCCTAGCAGGCAAAATTAATTAAGCCTTAATAACAGTGGTTTGTGCACAGTACCCAGACACAGGGAGCCATTAAGGAGATAAGCATTCTGCAGCAGGATTTGCACATGTTGACTGACCTTTATCAGTTTCATAGCAGAGCACTGCAGCAGCCTCGCTCTGCTTCATTTCCCTGACATTTGTGGAGGAATTATCGAGGCAGTCTGAAGAGTTATTGGGAGATTCCAATGTCACTTAGTGTGGAAAATGAGGGAAGCCAACCAAACACATTTCACACTGACTGACTGGCCTTTCCCTGTCACTGCTCTCATTCACTACTATCATCATCATCTTCATTGTTTACAACTGCAGAAACTCCCAGCTGAGTATGACAGTTATTACGACCTTACCAGAGAACAGTTAGGCCTCTTTATGGATGCATGTAGAGTAGTCTAAAATAGCATCATTGAAACAGGAAAACCCTGGTCTAAGCTCTGATTTTATGGAGCCTGTAGCCATCCAGGAAACCACTCAAGCAGCACTGGGCTGAGTGGCAAAGACAGGCTAAAACAGGCCCAATGGAGAGCAGAAACAGGTGCAAGGATTTGCCAGTGTCTGTAGTAACCCTGGTAGACAGAGGGTTTGGCAGAAATTGAAAGAGCTGTCACCTTATTAACATTCAACACACACACACACACACACAGTTCTGACACAGCACATTTGATTGCAGTCACAATGGTCCTTTAGGCCACGCTGTTCCAAAACATAAGCAAGGCAACAGCTAATTGCATTGCAGTGAATGCAAGAAAGACCTGTGTTGGGCCAATAATAACTAATTAGGATGCAAGGAAACACTGCTCTCCATGCACAGACACTAATTCTGAAAAAGAACCACCGCTCTGAGTGAGAATCTTGATATCCTAAATCCTGTTCAGGGAACTAAAATCTTTTGGGGGGAAGCAAAAAAAGACTAATGGAGGCTTAACTCCACAGTGTACAAACACAGGCTTCACAAAAAGCCAAAAACCCATATTAATATCTTGTACACCAGAAGGTTAGCGCTTGGTTGCACTGTTATAAGCTTGTTATAACCTGAAATTGTTCCAGCAACTGCCTGCAGCAAGAGAGAAAATGGCCTTAGCGAGAGATGATACCTACAGGACTGTGAGAACATCCGCACTTCTTTTGCTCCATTGGCACAGATTTAGCTGACTCATAAATATTTATAAAGGGTGATCTGAAGGAACTCATCAAAGAAATTGTGGTTTTATAACGCCTCCAACCATGACAATAACATGACTTCCAAAGGCACTTACCTTTGGGATCAATAGCGACAGGGATATGCTGTGACAAAGAAAAAAGTTAGGAAGTTGTCTGGAGCGAGCATTACTCTGGGGAATAAATCAATGAAGGGTCCCTGTAGATTTAAGTCAATATTTAATACCACAGATTTATCCTGTACCTTACTCACTGAATAATGATGACCCAGAGAAACCAGGAGTCATCTTTATTTCATCTCTTCATTTGTGCTAACAAGAATTGTCACAATCCGAAGCGTGTGAATGTGTGAGCGTGTTATGGGGAATGTGAGCAGGGAAAAAAGGCTATAAGCTGTGTGATAATGTTACACACTACACACTGTTGAAATTAAAATGAGGTGATTCTTAAAGACAGCTTTGCTGGTTTTCAACCCCGTTAATAAAATGTCCTTTTATTTATTAGTATGCATACCCAATCTATCAATAGGTTTAGTTTTAAGTAACCAACCGTCTGTGGCAGCTTCTCACTGGGCTTAAACACAGTCAACTGTATAAATAATGTCTTAAAACATTGCGTTAAATCCAATTTTAGAAAACAAGGAAGCACATATTAAAACTCAACAAATCGGTTTATGTTCTACTCATAAATTGAACAAAACATGTTTTCTTTAAGGTATAATTTACTCAACTTTTGAACATCTTACTGTTTCTGGCCACAGAGAAATTAGATAATAAAACACAATAGAAAGTACAGTTTGTGACCCTCTTTTAATCCATGGTTGATGTCTACTCACCTGACAAATTGAGTGAAATGAGTTCTTGCCTTGTGTAATTCTAAACATCACAGCAGCATAGTTGGTTTGAAAGGTCTGACATTTGCTTGGCAAATCTCTTCTTGGGGCACTGACAAGGTACAGGAGAGAAGATTATCTCTTACCAGGACAAAAACACACAATCAGCAAAAGCATCACATACCTGACAGAGCAAAAGAGATGAGAGACAGTCAGTCAATCAGGGGATGCTGTTAAATGTAGCTGGAGCTCTTACTTGCTCATGGATGTTATCACTGGAGCTCTAATCTTATATAATGATAACAAATGTTCTAATAAACAGACCATCTTAAAATCATAAGCTGACAGAAAACAAATCAAATCTTCCTGGCCTTCAAATCTGCACTGTGATCAGCACATCAACAGGGGACGTTCAAAGGCACTTTGCTTCCCTTCACTGACACACACACACAAGCATACAGACACACTTCCAGACCACTGGGTGAAGCTTTATCATCAAAGGTCTGAGCCAGTCTCAGATGAGCTAAAGAACAACATGAGCCACTTTCCTCCATTCTCTAGAGGCTCCGTGGGTGCTATGCATGGCTTTCAACCACTGTAGGTCAGAAGGAGTTAAGTGACTGACACTAAGGAATTTGACCATGAAAGATGAAGTATAGGTAGGTCATCACAGTGTACATGGGCGCAAACTGAGAACAATGCGTCAGCACTCAGCAGGACAACAGTAACAGCTGCATGTCCTCTGTTACTGCCCACACAGGATCTGTTAGGCTGCAGTACTGCTTTACACTTTGACAGAGCAAAGCATGAGCAGTGTTAACTGTGCTGTGCACAATACAGCAAGGATTCACCCTGCAGCATGAAAAAAAGCATTTATGCTAACTGGTCTTTGAAAACATTTGAGAATACTTTAGAGAAAAGTTGGTGGGAGTTCATTCTTTTTACAACAGAACAGAAAGCTCTAACTCCTCTCTACTAGCATTGGCAAGCAAGCTGTAGCTATATGATAGGCATGCTAGTCAGCTTGGCTGTCAGTCCAACGAAAGCAGGTTGAGGTCTGGGTCCAAGCAAATGATTCCAGGTCATGTAAAAGGTAGCCTGTCCTGATGAAGGAGATCTCAATTGACTCCATCTCTTAAATGGAAACACAATGAGGGAAACTGACGAGAATGAAGCACGGAGAGCAACTGCCAGTCAGCACAGCAGGCTGGATGATCAGCAATGGTCCCTAATTAGAATGAATACAATCAAATGCGTGTAATTATGTTCCATCTCAAACCCCAAATTATTTCTTGCCTTGCCTTTTTCGTGACACAGCTCTTCTCTTCCTGACATAATGGAATGATGGGCAGGCAGACAAGAAGACATCCCAGCTCAATCCACAGCATCTTCACTGTAGAAGATTTCCAGAATGTAATTGGGATATGTGATATGATGATATGATCCACTTCTGTGATCCACAGTATCTCAGCAGCTAAATGCTCCAAGTCCAACCCAGATTGCAAAGCCAAACAATCAAGCTGTGCAATGTAGGACAGAAGGGGATGTGAAGTGTGGGGGAATGTTAAAGCTGAAAATCTCAGGCAGGAGATAGATGGAGGGCTTGGAAACTGCAAGCTCCAAGCAGGAAAGGCCAATGGGAATGGAGTGTAGCAAGCCCTGTTGATAGTGCTGTCATCTGTAGCTAAACAAAACAAAACCACCCCAGACCTCGCAACCTCGCAAAACAGTTATAACAGAGCACAACAAAATCTTAAAGCATGTAAAATACTGTCAGATAATCTCAGACAGTCTTTCACAGGCAACAATGTCACCAAAATCAGTCAGTTCCATTTTTAATAATACGTACCAATGAAGACCATTCTTGTAGTTTAAAGTGGTGGTAACTGATAAAACTTTTATTACATCCCAAAGAAAGAGACTAGTAATTAATTTGAATTTGACCAACACACCCTTGAATCCCTTCAGGGAGCTCCACCCATGTGTAGGAGGCTTAACTAGCAAAATGATCATCGCACTGTCAGCAAGAAATTAATAATACCAGAGCCTGAGGTTCTGAAAAATAACAAAGAAAGAATCAGACAAGATAAAGAGATGTTGGGTCCCCCACTCCTTCTCAACCTCATTGTCCTTATCCACAAGCTCCCATCTGGGTAACTTATGAACCGATACAAAGTAATTCATAAAATCTTAATTCCTCCAGGGTCGGAGACATTCTGTACACACCCCATATTTCCACCCTAAATTCCACCAAAAAACTCAGCACCACAGCATTCAAGAACAGCAGAGCACTATAACACATCGAGACTGCCCATTAACTGGAAAACCAATGATCGAGCCAACAAATTTAACATAAGAAAGTAACAGAAATCTTCCAGGAATACTTTACAGTTTTGTCATCTTATCTCTATGTATTTTAATGGGAGGAGCGATGATCAATACATAGTGTAAAGTATCTTCGGGGAGGGCAATTAAGAGCAAAAGTTAAAAATCTAGCTTCAATAACCTTGTCAAAATTTGCAATCTGTCAATAATAATCAGTCTGAATTGCAGTTAATGCATCTGAAATGTAGAGGCAACATGTAAGTTGAAATGCTTTATACCTAAAATATATTGTTTGTCATTAGCATGTTAACATCTGCACCTTGTAGATACACCGTTTAAGTTTAGATCGTGCTCTCAGCACAGCAGGTGATTTTCTCAAAGTAAATTTGAGAAATGTAGTCATTAAAATGTGCATCAACTAGTTTAAACAGCAGCATTTACAAGCAATCCTGATGGTCAAGAATAGTTGTGGTATGCTTTGTTCTTATCAATGTAGTAGTGAAGTACAGCAATCCTACCCATTCCCCACCCCCCATGATGTCCCTGTCTACTCTGGGCAATCATGTGACAGCCACTCACCATCTATGTTTACAGTGGACCAAGATTATTCAGCATTCACACACATACACATGCATTTATAGAGCAGACTTTTCTGCTCATCCTCTCAGATTAAATACGTTTCTCAACCATTTCTCTGATGAGTGCCAACGCAAAATTAGGAGAGGAGAGGAGAGGAGAGAATTCTGGGAAAACATACTCTGTATCATACTTGCACTTAACTGCATTTATCATTAGATTTTAATACAAGGAACACTGTCACAGCATCCTCCCTGTGATAAAACTGACTATGGAGATGGTGCATCACTGCACAGCCTCTTAGCTATCTTCCTACAAGGTGCATGTGTTCATCCATGTGAAGTGCCTACTTATGCTGCTGTTCGGGGCTTTAAGAGAATTTATGGTGAGGCAGCTTGTCCTGTGTTCTGCAGCAACTCTGCAGCACAGATGTCAGTCGGAGATGACGACTTTGCCTTCAGAATAACACAATAAATCACTCTCAGCTGTCATTAAAAAAGTTTTTAAAAAATCCAAGAATGCAGAGTTGCAAAATAAAAGTGAAGAAACTCATAGTCTGCCTTTCTTTTCTGATCAAAGACAATAATCCTCCTAGTCATGAGTCATAAGTTTAACAAAAGAGTAGACCAAGACAAGGGCCCTCACTTCATCTAAGGTCTAAGCATTGTGCAGTAGAATAGCTTAGATCTGTGACCCAGTATTGTTCAATAGACTAGGCATCAATACCAAAGAAGCCACGTGCACCTTCCAAATGCAGTCATCAATCTCATCATGAACAGATAAAACCCATAGAGCAAGTGTATCAAAACGAAGATGACCTACCTGCAGGTTCTCAATGCAAGGCCCATGCAGCAGCAGTCATCATTTGCCAGATTAACTCCAAGCATTTTTGTCTGCAAGCTCAAAAGAGTGGTCTGCTCCCCAAGGTTTTACAGTACCAAATGAAAGATCTGCAGCATGACTTTTTGGCTGATTCAGCCAAAATTAGGCAATATGTCATGCTACATACACATTCCCCCGAGCACACACAGAGACACACACACAGACACAAATTGCATATGTTCATTTTTCAGATTATCTGTCTGATCTCTGATCCCCATAATCCCGCAACATCCAAAATAAATCAAACATCACAAAAAAACTCAAACTGTAACAGACATGCACAGCAAAAATAGGCAGAGAATCTTAGAGATGGCTACTCTAAATATGTTTGAACAAGAAACCATGCGACTAGATCAGAGACAGAAATTCCAGTTCACCTTTTGCTGTTATTAAAACAAAAATCCAGTGCAAATCTGAGTGAATAAAGAAACTACTAATACAGCTCAGCTCTTGTAGTGTGCTTAGCTGGACAATAGCAGAATATATGAATTAATGTAACTGGTGTTCAACGTATAAAACAAGGGTTGGTAAGTAAGCAAGTAGGTAGCTAGCTAGCTAAGTAGGTGACTGGGTGAGTAAATAGCTTTGATGAGATCATATTTGTGAGTGCAATGGCACAAGGCGATAAAATCTGCAGGTAAGTTCAATGAGGGCCAGCACACAGGTGAACATGGCCGCTTATTCTGTGGCTCTGTTGTTATGGGTGGATCAATAATTGCATTTTTGCTCATCATTAACATGCTCTTGGGAAAATACCTCTGTAAGATTTGGATGTCAGGGTAATTATATCATTATATAATAAATGTATATATATGTATGTTAAGATAAAGTGTCTTCATGCTGTCATCCCTTTTACCATATGCTTTTTATGTAATGTAGACAAACAAAACAGAACAGGCGTAGTAGGATTACATTATCTGAATGTGGGTAATCCCAGTTTTTCAGTACCATTTCATGAAAGCCATGTCACTTGCCAGTGCTGTTGTCCAAAAGCACAGAGGCAGATAAACAGCCACAGAATCCTCTAACAATCAGATTCAGCTAACCCTCATGCTGTGAAACACGTCTAAATCCCTTACACAATCATGTCAGAGGCATTATTATGTCATCCCACTACTAAATACCCTCCTCCGACCCCCAACACGCATCCGCCACACACACACATATAGCCTATAAAAACCCCACAGATTTTGTGGGGAACTTTGGGGAACTTTTGTCAGCAAGATGACAGTGGAGGAACGTATCAAATTATCCAACTGCTGAAAAATGCACTGTAAAGAATACTAAGGGACAAATCTATTGTTCAGACCCTTGATTACATTACATTATTCTTTTTTATTTGGTACAGTGGTAAATGATAAAGTCATCAAATCTAAGCAAAAAATACAATAGCTACTGTATGAGAGAAATTTGATTAGTCTGGTAAATTTTGCTGCAGAGAATCTTGGCCCTGAGGGTGTCCAAGCTTGTATAGCGCAGCACACTTTACTGCAGCAGGCCTGTCTTTACAACAGTTTTTGCTTCAGTGTGTACAGTGTATCTATAATATGTTGTCAGTGGAGGAAAACAAAGACATTTCTGACTCCTCATCAAGATTGGCAAACATCTTCTCCTCCACTCGAGTCAGCTCTGTGTGTTTCTCTGCTAGGAGCTAACTGTGTCCAGACTGGCTGCAGGCTTGGAGGGACCTCTCTCCTGCAGTTCTCATTACAGAATCTGAGCAGACACACACCACAGTGCAAAAGCAGCCACTGAACACACTCCCACTGGGGAGCTACTTTACAGTGACACACAGGGTTAAGACAACACAGCTACTCTATGACTGCAATGCTCAGTGGCAATGAACAACATGCAGGCAGGCACCACATACGGAGGCCCCAGGAGCCCAAAATGCACACATCTATTAGGGTGCAAGCTGATTTTTTTTATGTTGTTGTCTTGTGATATTATAAAGTATAACAGTGTAGACAGCTTCACGCCTGTTCTGCATAAACATGCTGTACACAAAGCTATCAATTCACTGCAGGTTTCTCTCACAATCTGTTCCCTCTAAATTGTCTATTTATTCTCTGGTGTTCCCCTTCTTAGATCACAAGCGTGCCATTTTTCAGTACTGTGACATAAAATACCTGATCACCACATTGCATTTTAACATAAAACACAGTGTTACAAAAATGATAAAGAAATTGCTCTAATAATTTGGTTGAAGCCCACTCCCATCTGTCCCTCTTGGTAGCAAGCAGGCTATCACATTATCATTTTATCGAGGAAATTAAACAGATGGATTAAATGAATTAGGTGAGGTTCCACTTGGTTGGCAGACGGCAACTGAATTTTGAGGCTATTTTTAGATCTCTGTATCCTGAGGAGTGTGGAGAGAGCTTGTAGAGACTTAGGAGGCTTATTAAGTCAGGCGTCAGTGGAGGAAGGTAGGCCACATCTGGTGCACAGCTCTAAAACTCTTACTGGCCAGCAGGATTGAGATTTTACCAGAACAGTACCTTCCCTAGAATGTCTATCCCACTCACAGAGGCTGATCTAAATTACAGTCTGGGGAATTTAAAAGGTCACTGTCTTAATACACAGAGAATGCACTCCCTTTTCAAATACCTCAACCTCCTGTTAGGTATCATCACCATGTCTATTCTTAGTAAGTATTAAGTCTCCCTGGAAATGTGCAGAATGTTTGTGGTTAAGGAGAGGTCTCCTCCTTCCTCTGAAACTCTCTCCCCTCCATCCATGGGTAGTCTGTCCCCTGCACCAATTTTAGGTGTGCCATTTTTCAAACTGAAGTGGTCCAGCCATTCAAAGCCGCACTCAACAAAGATGTGACCTCTATATCAGCTAAGCATACAAATGAAGCGGCGTGTCTTTCAGCCACATTTCACCCTGTGGCCGAGGGATGAAAGGGGAAGAATGAGCTGGCCTGGGTGTGACTGGGCTGTACTCAACATTACTGGAACTGACTGGGTGAACTAAGCATCACAATCAGATGTTATCCAGCTCCCTGAGTAGAACCAGACCTAGCTAAAGCCAACCATTACATAATCCATTAAAAACAGACCACCACACAAGACTGGACAAACTCACGAGAGGCTCATTGATGTTAGTTTAAAATGAGCCAGGTTATATACAGTATGTAGCTCCATGAAAATATTATTGATTAAAAATCTGACCCAAACTGTCAACCTCTGTTATCTGCTGCTCATACTGAATTTTGCAGTCTGGTCTGGTGTTAACAGCCCACTGCCTCTGTGGCTGACAGCACAGCAGGAGGGCTGACCGATGAGGGAGCACATGCAGGAATGATAAATAGGCTAAGTAACCTTATCGCTGCGGCTGACATCGAGACCCTGACAGAATGATAATAAGATTGATATCTTGCATGGATGATTTCCATGGCACAACCTAATTAAAATTGACAAAATTAACCAAAGAGCAGATTAAAAACTGTAGGTTGCCAGTTCATATACCTGGAAATCTGACCATAGTTGTACTGGTTGCACTGGTAAATCCCTGGATTTCAAACCAGTTTAATGCATAGCAGGCCATATACAGCAGCATACATGTTCAGTTCACTTTGATGCTGATAGGTGACATTTCTACATCTATGCTAACATAACACTTTGGCTACAGAGCTCATGGTGGTGATGCTTAAGTGCAAACAACATACAACTTCAGGACCAGTGCATGGAAAAGTGTAATATGCAGCAGATGTGACATTGCATGTGTGAGTCTGTATATAGACAGCATATCTCTGTGGGTCTGTCTGTGTGCGGGCCGGGCCCTAATAGCAGCTGTGCTAAAGATTGAGAAGCAAACCCATATAAACAAGTGCATTCCTTTGAGAAGTGTATCTCACTGAGAGGTGGGGAGGACTGCATCAAACCTCCACTACAGTCTAACCTATAGAGGCATCCCACATTAACCATCTACATAGAACAGCATCATAATCAGCCTGAGAGACCACAGTTCTGCTGACATCAACACAGCAGTCAGTGACCTGTGATCATGAGGCACTGCAGTGAGCATCTCTCGCTCTTTCTCCCTCTCCCTGTCTTCCCATTCCTGTAAAGACCGCTCCATTAGTACGCATTGATATTCGCATTCCCCAAAGGCAATTCAAAGGTTTGTAAAGGCAAAACAGCAAGGTGCCTTCTCTGCCACAACCCAGGTGATAAGACACTTTTCAGCATGCATGTAAATTCTCCTGCCTGCACATATACTTTGTACAAACACTTAACGACATGCGATCCAAAGCACTTTTTCTCCTGCAGCTACTGGAAAGCTTTAGCAGACACACCTCCTGAGTAGCTACATAGCAATATAATCCCACATATGTTTCAGGAGAGGGGCTGGGATACACACCTGTGAGTCGCACGATACAGTGGCTGCCTCTTGTAAGGGACGTGTAAGGTTGGCTGTCCTGGTTGGCCCAACATGTTAGCTGCAGCTCTGTGATTTGCTGTGCTGTGCTCTGCTCTGCTCCTCTCAGTGGTTCCTGTGTGTGTGTACCCCTCTCAGCTGGTAGTGCTGCTGTTGCTGACGTCCTCTGCTATGCACCGAGGCGTCGATTCATTCAAAACATCTTCTTTCCCGCTACTGCTGTGTTGGGCTGCTGAGGTGGAGCTAAAAATACATGCAATCACTGAACTGTTCCCTGTCTCCGAGAGCATTAGGCTTGTGATGGGTATTAATAAAGCCAGCCAACCTCACCAATACATCATGTAAGAGGCCCCAGAGCACCAAGTAAAACCACAGGTACAAAGCATTAGCCATATCCCATATAATCAAATTCTCATCTCTCACATTCCCTCCCTGTAGTGGTACTCTTTCTCTCCTCACCTCTCCCCTGCTCTCTTCTAATGTATGCGTTCCTCAGCAGAGCTCTGCCGTCAGAGCACTTCCCTGAACTGGACGCCCTCTCTGCTCCATTCCCTCTGCAGTCATGCAGCCAATACACAGCATGCACAGCAAGCAAGAAGAGGCAAGACGGGAATGAGGAGGGAGAAGGAGGAATTATGGTAGTGAGTAAGGAAAAAAAGAGAGAGAAGAAAGAGATGAGGAAGTGATAAAAAAGTGTTGCAATTACACATTATGTAATGAGAGATAATTGTCTAAAGTATATACTATGTGCTGATCTTTACACTCTACTATTTTGGCAGTTAGTATGCAAGAAATGTTGAAATAGTGCCATTTTGTACCAACTGGAAACTATTGAAGGTATGCACCCATGACGTCATTAGAAAACATCGCTGTAACTGCTATCAACTTCAAGTTTGGAAACTTTATTTATCGTCACTAAACAGCTCCTAAACCACTACACATTTCATAGTGGGACAACAGCGTCGAACAACAGCAACTCAACTAAAAATGTTTACTTTTAAGTATTTTTACTGTGCAAGGTGACTGTAACAACTTTAACAGGAAATGCTGTAACCACAGCCTGATCAGATGAAGTGGGGAGAGTGTGAGTTGGGGACACATCATTCACGATATGAGAAATGGTAGTGAAGACTGGGCTATGACCTGAACAGACTGATGACTATGCCATACTATAAATGCCTTCTATCAGATAATAAAGAGAGTGTCAGGGGGGCAGGTGAAAAATGTTTTCTGCACCGGATGAGGACTCAGGAAGTCAGGAAGTAAGATCACAGATTAAATTGACAGTACCTGCACACATACACACACAAACATGCAGGTAATGCATCCAGCTGCTGTTGCCCTCATCCCCCAAGTTTCATCCTCTGCTGCTCTTTCTCATCCATCTACACTCTCCTTCACATCTCGTTGGCATACCCCAGGAGTCAAAGGCTCTCACGCTGCACGTAAAGACCTCTGCTGTGGAGATGATACCAGTCTGATAGATCTCTGGGTCTAACCACCACCAATGGCCATCTGAATTGCACATTAGCTCTCTCTTACAGTAATTCATTTCACTGCATGAAAACAAACTGCAACATGCATGCCACTCAAATGTAGAACAGCCCTACACTGGCACACACTGGTATATGCTCTATGCTCCTTTATACTTCCACACATTTCAGAGGGACATATCTTACTTTTTACTCCACAACATTTATTGGACAGATATACTGTAGTTACTAGTTACCTTGCAGATTTAGTTTTTACATACAAAATGTGGTAGGTTTATAAAATATGATGCACTGTTATGGATTAAACTACCCAACATTATATAGTATATATTTAGTATATATAGTAACACAGTAATAATCCAATAACACCTATATAATAATATAACACTGAGAGGGAGAAGATCACTGCTGCACAATGAGTACTTTTAGTTTTTATATGGTCATTTTTTCATTTTCAGTTCAAATACATTTTTCTGTTAATACCTACTTTTACTTACATAAGATTTTGAATGCAAGACTTTTACAACATGTACGACTCTCAATCGTACATGTTGCTACATTGCTACTTACCAATTAATGATCACATGTGGAAAGCAGTAAGTCCAATTCAAAAGTACCAAATGTCCAAATCTGTCCTGATCCTGAAGACGACCAATAAGGAGTGTCCCTTTTTGTTTTCTTAACGTGTGGTAACTGAGCCTGTTTTAACTGTGTGCACTGTGCTATGTGGGTGTTCTAGAAAGTGCACAAAGAGCAGTGTCAGATAGGAGGATAACTGCTGTTTCAGCCCTCTCTCTTTACTCTCGATCACTCAGCAACACTGCCAGCACTTACAGTATGTAGCTCTACTTAGCCTCTCCAGGGAAAAATAAAATGATAACGCTCCATTGATCAGTCTCTATACAGAAGAAGAACAAGGAGGAGAGGGGAAGGGCCCGACTTGCTAGGAAACTCTGAAGCCACCACTCTTTCTGGTGACCACAGATGAGCAGTATTCACCTCACTGTGTTGTCCAGTCAACGTAATGTGCTGACCTTGGTCTCTGACTGCAACCAGAGCCTTCCGTCTCACCCCAAGTCCTCTTTATCAGATCACATCCCAGTCAGCCAGAGAGAGAGAGGGATGGAGGATGGAGGGCAGACTATAGCTGAGTGGCTGGCTCAGGCTGCTGCAGTGCCGGTTCAATAATCCACAGACAGACATATAGATAAGAGCAGAGGGCTGGATGAGGGTGGTTTAGGGCGATACGTACAACGGAAGGCCAGGTCAACATTCATACCTCACTCTATCACTTACTTCCACTGTTGTCCTTCTGGCTGCTGTATAGCAAAATGAAGTTATAATAGCACTGTATCAATCCCAGTCTATTGTGTTAGTAAATCACAAACCCATCAAACCAGAAAAATAGGCTTTGCAAATATACCACAGGTGTTGATAAGACTAGAATTATTCAGAAAGGCAGGAAATGTTTTCGAGTAAGTATGTAATACTGAACTGATGCATCAAAATTTTAGTCAAATACAGGAAAAGGAGAAATGATTAATATATCAATATATGATGGGAAGGTAAGACATTTATAGCTCAAACCTGAGATAAACTCAGTTATGAAGTTAAACATTAATAAACATAATTTCTTTTCGACATGTCAGGTAGCAGACACAAGCCTGCACAATAAGAAAGGCTTGAGTACCAAAACACTTAATGCATTACCTGTCTTGATTTTTTTTAAAAAGACAGAAACAAATGTGAAATCACATCAAACTGGCAAATAGACAAAGACTCAACAGCAACATCTAGTGGCTACCTACAGAACAGCACTTTACGACAAACACATGCACATGCTCCACCAGGTCTCAATGATGCGCTGACAGATAAGGGCGTACATCACCACTGCATCAAACTGTTCTTACAGTGATTAAAAAACTATAAAATAATTATAATTATAAAATATTCTGTCAATCTTTTCTGCACAATCCGAGCTTTATCTCACTGAGCAAATTACCGAAAATGGATGGTTGGAGGTGAAGACTGATCACATCCTAAATGATCCGATCACAAAGATTTAAGATAGAAAAAAGGAGAATCAATCGGCTCATGAATAAGGAATTAGCCTCGCAACTCTGCACCAAAGCGAATTAAATTGAATTGGTTTGTGAGAACTGACACAGCTATGTGGTCAATGTGTTCAATAAATGCTGCAGTGAGTGAAATTGCCTTAACCACCAGATCTGCTCTCACTAGCATTGGCCAGACGGGCCTTTTCATTTATCTTTTTCACGCTCAAAATTCCAATAATGGGATCAGCAATATTCAGTCAAGTAATCCACAATGAGAAACATTTTTCAGAGCTCATACACTCAATCTGCTGCTGAACATAAGCTTATTGAAGTGTTGGGTTATTCACACTTCAGACAATATACCTTAAGGAATATGTATAGAATAAAACACTACAAAGCACCTCCATTTCTACAAATCCTATGATCAGCCAATAAATGTCAAATTAAGTAGTATTCAAGGTGCTTTGTTGAAAGAAAGTTGTGATTACAGAGGAGAACTTGCTAACTGTCTATTGGTATTCATAAAAAATTATAATTTATTTTCAATCAGGACATGGCACCATTTCCTGCTCTCACAAGACCATAGGGCACACAGAGAAATCTGTTAAATTCATCTCATATTCAAGTCTTTGATTGTTCTGATTTCCTGCCCTAACCTGATTTCCCACAATAACCCTATTTCTTGTGTGCACGCAAACACTGTTAGAATGCACTGTATTCGCTAATATGTCATATTCTAATTGAGAGTTTGCTTAAAGAAGCATTAATTACTCTTTGGACATGTGGGTCAGAGGAGCAAGCTGAAAAAACAACACTAATATATTATCGCCTCATAAAATTGTGCTGAACTTGTTAGCCGACTGTTGCCTATTTGAAATTCCAGCAGACATGGAGAAACAAAAGCAAATTTCATTTGGAGTCGTGTTTCTGGCCACCTGCTGAATTTAAGTCCAATATTCACTCTCTTTGTATTTTTGGTCCTCACCAACTCCTCAGGGAAATATTAGCTAGTCGCTAACTTTCTCTGTCTGCCTTTTGGTGGTGAGCAGTGAGTTTATCGGAGCTTGTTTGCTGAAAACAGCTGCCGGCTAACTGCTAGAAACAACACAGATGAAAGCGATGAGATTGAATCAAAACAGTAAAACCAATACAATGACCTGGAAAATGCTAAAACACTCATTAGAGCTGACATGTTTGCAGAGTTGGGTGATGTTCTCTGTGGATTTGTCACTACGAGTGACACCTCTCACATTACACCTATTCACTAACACTTGTTTATACAGTAAAACAGTAACAGTAGAATAGAAAAGTCCAATCCAAAAAAATCCAATAGAAAAGTTTCATAGATTCTGCTGTACATGCAGCATGTATGTGATAGCAAGTGCTCATTAGCATCTTCATTGTAGAACTTAGTGAAGTACTTTTCGTGCAGTATCTTAACTTTTACCAGACGGTTACCTTCACTGAACCTAACTGCTTTTTATTTAAATGCAAACTGAATCTATGCTTGCAGAAAATCAATGTCATTACACTATCATGTATTCGATTTTTCTACTGGTGATGTGAGCTTCTCACATTTAAATTACCTATTTTATTGTTCATCACTTTTACAGCAAACACTGTAATCTTTTGGACGAAATAAAAATGAGTGCTTCAAGAAAAAGGTTAGGTCTCACATATGCTCTCTAGAAAGACTTTCTCTTTTTAATACAACATCCGTCTTCCACCTTTGTGGCTGCTAACTAATCACTTCTCTTCTCACCCGTCTGGTGCGATGAGAGCGGTGTGGGACCTGCTTCTCTCTGCAGTGGCTCCAGTCGCACTCAGGCTCTGACAGAATGCGGCAAAAAGAACTGTCATCTGAATTCAATCAGAGGGAGGGTATACAAACTCTTTCTTTCCTCCAGAGAGGCAGCTGAAATTACTCAGCAGAGCTTCCTTCTTTAACAACATGAAAAGAGTGATAAATGAGAGGAAAAAAAAGAAAAAAGTTTTTTTTCTATATAATTAGATTTTTGTCAGCTGTTTGTTGCACGCCACTTCCATTTACATTGGCTGTACATTACCAGAGCATACTACAGATATTCAGATTGTAGTAGCATTGATATATTAAAACAAGCATTTCTTTTACACAAAGTCAAAGACAAAATTTCACTGTGATAATACTATTAAAACAGTGTTACCTTGTCTCAATCTGCCTCTCCTCCTTCTCCAAACTGGAGGGCTCCAGCTCAACAGCCACCTCTGTTTCATGATCAGCCGAGTCAGTCCCCTGGCCAAGGGGCAGGCAACTGCAACAGCAGGTCCCCATCCCGGCTCGGGCATCTCCCCTGCCCTGTTCCTGCTCTGACTCCTGCTCCAGCTCTGACTGGTAAACCTGCTCAAGCTGTCTGGACAGTGAATGACTCATTCTAGATAATGTATATCATCACACAGAGCACACCTCAGGCCCGCAGCTCTTAATGTATTCATTCATTGCAGGCTCCCGGGTTAAATATTGCAAGACCAAACAAGGCCCGATGGAAAGCGTCCTTTCTATTCTGCAGCACAAACGTCCACTGTACTAGACTCTCAATCTCCAACTCTATTTGAAGGCCCAGACAGTACTGTACAGTATGTATTGTTTAACTGTCACAAGCCTTGTAATAAGTCACCATGGACATGATATTGACAACACAGCTCTGTTAATAAACCGCTCTGGCCTCAAATGAAAGTTCAGGCTGCCTCACAAGCAAGGAGAGAAGATAGATGAACAAACATAACAGCTGAATACGATTTAAACATGATACAAGGATCTACTGATAATGACAAATGGTCAACATAAATCACACTGCAAGAGTGAGAGGACTCGCTACCTCACAATTCCTTGGCCATAAATCCTAATATCAATCTCAGAATCCCTGCATCTGCTGCTAAAGATGGTGTTGTGCACTGTTGCAATCTTCACAGGATTAATGATTCATGCTTCAAGGCAAGGTTGTGTGTGTATGTGTGTCTGTTATAGGGAAATGAAGTGTATATAATGTTCCATGTAGTTCATCACCTTCTTCTGTAAAAAAAAAAAAAAAAAAAAAAGACAATCAAGACAATATTTTTATGATGGTGCAAAGACCGGCAAAAGAGCACCACATCATGTTGCTATTCTCTTGACCTTGAAATGCATTAAGCCTGTTCATTCAGTATTTTCCTTCTCTGCTCAGCACATATGGTGCAATGGTGGGAAGAGAAGCGCAACAAGCCTGGAGTTAAATTAAAATGAGGTATTTTCTCAAAAAGTAGAACAGTGATGCTGCAATAAGAACGACCAAGGTACATATATGATTCCACCTCATCACTCATTTGATAATTTGATAATTTCATCAGCAAGTACAAATAAAATGCATGATGATCCTGTCCTGGACTTGCCATAATACAAAATATAGGCCCACTGTAGTGTAACATCCACAAATGTTACATATGTAAATGAATTGTGTGTCACATAATATAATTCCTTGTACCACGTGAGTACATTTCCAAGTAAGAAAATATCATCAAATGACAAAATTAATCTAAATGAACCCGGGGGGTGCTACAAAAATTAAATAACTTATGCAACAAATATGTACAAATAAATTAGTAAGATACCTGCTACATAGTTCATTGGGCTGAAGTGCATAAATTGTCCAAGTTGGTAGCTGATGTAGTCCTTTCAACTTTGTGTCTCTGCTCACACAAAAAAATTAAAGCATAATGCAGCTTGGTTGCTAATTTGAATGTTAACATGCTTAACTTGTCAGGCATCCCTGTTGTAAACAGAAACCTGTCAGACAAAATAAAGTGAAAGAGGCATAATGCAAATAAAGAGCAGATTCAGTAAACCATGATGTACCAGGAAAGTTCCTGTTACAAAGTAAGTAAAAGGCTTTAAGATAATTATTACCCTATTAATGCTTTAGAAAATAGTTGTGATTCCTTTGATGCCTTGGTGTCGACATCTTTGCTGAGTAAGTGGATCCTAAGTTACGCTGCAATTCAAAGGTGCATAAACTACACTGAAAGTGATGCTATCAGAGTCTGAAGACACCGCTTCAAGAAATATGGTTCCTACAGTACTCTGTGGAGCCCTATAGAGGCCGTTCAACAAGCACAGCTGGCCCTTGTGGACAAGAAAATTGTAGGGTAAATGCAACACGATCTGCAAGGTGTGCCAAAGCAGTTTCTCACAATAACCTGACAAATAAACTGGGAAAGTGTAAGAGAGAGTGAAATTACTTGGAAAAATGTTGAGACTGTGTCATCAAGAGCAGAGTTGAGGCCAATTACAGGAAAACCTATAAATATGTAATTAATATTTGCTCACTGGAGCACACATACAGTAGGAAAGCTGTTGGTGTTATGGGATCTTATTAAGTGAAACATCTGTTCCAATTGGATGAACCTAATGACATACCCATACCTTCTTGTCTGTAACATCCACAGCTTATACATGGGCTCTCTGTCAGATAGCACAACAGAATCAATTTCTATGTTAGTATACACAGAGGACTACAGTGTTCATCTGTTCATCTTCACTGCTTCTGTCACGTCAGCTTTGCTGAAACAAAAGCATTTGTACTGATCCTTCTCCTGTCTGCTGCCTGGAGCAGGAGAGCGCTATCTGATTGGTATTCAGTGTTGTGTTTTCAATCTTTCTTCATTACTTCCTATGGCACTTGACAAGCATTTCCAAATAATGACCCCTTTACATGCATGGTCCTTTGAACAAACATGGGTTTGTTTGTTACTTTTCCATACTTCCCTCTGGGCGCAGGTACAGGTCCCTGAGGTGCAGAAGGGCTCGCTTTGGCAAAACAGCACACCTCTGTGATGAGAAAACTGAGGCTCCCTGCCCCTGACCAGCTGCCTGTTGTCCACTTATTATCCCGCTGTTGACATATTTGTTACTGATGTCATGTCGTACTGTTTGCAATTGTGATGTTTGTTTTGGTGTGGGTGATGATGGGTGATGGGTGTGAATGATAATGGCCACTCCGTGTACAGAGGTGTGAAAAAGAATTTCCCTCCAGGGACAATAAAGTCTAAAGTCTAAAAAAGTCCATTTAACAGTAGTCAGTCTCATCTACAATACCCAGTAGGACTGTCAGTGAATTATGTTGTTAAGGAAGAAGTTTGAGGTCCCATTCTGAGTCTTAATCTGAGCATTTCCATTTCTGACCATTTCTGAAGGGGTTACAAGTGAGTTTCTGCTCCTGCATTGCCTCTTTGAAAAAGAACTATCCGGACTGTCTTCCTGCCTGAGCCCAAAGGAGGACCAGTTTGGGAAAACACTTTACAAGTGATGTCAAGCAAAACTCGTATCCTAAATCCACTGTGGTAAAGTTGTCTCACACAGAAAGGCCCTGCACAAAGAAACACATTAGAAGTTTTGCCTCACTATAAAAGTTTAAAAGTCAATGTCCAGTGTCGAAGGTACAATTTGACAGTTTGAAAAAGAAACACAATATTCCCAAATAGCTCACGTTAAATACGTTTTTAGTAGATGAGGAATTCTGACATGCATTTATTTTGACAGAGCACAATGGTAACCCTAGAATTAAACATATTTCATGTTAAAATCATCTAAAATCTGGAAGGGCAAAGGTCATTTGACATTTATGCCCTAATTTTTTGGCAATGAAGTTTTTAACTCAGCACTGAGGTATGGATTTGCTGTGTTCGCATAAAAAGAAAGCCTCATTAAGACAGCCTTAAGATAAGGGCCTATAGGGATACTAAACTTGTTTTTTATGCCTAGCTTCAAAACTCCCCGAACGCCTCATGGCTAATTAACTCATACTAAAATGCAAGCACAACCGAAAAACACGACAAGCAGCAGCAGAATGGGAAGATAAACACTCCTAAAAATCAGTAATATTGATGGCGTTATCACCTCTGGCGAGTAAATAAAGTTTTTGATGTGAAATCTATGTGGGATCAAACACTTCTGGACTGTCCCACCACAGCATAGTAAGTCCATTGAACAATGTGAACTGTGTCCTCAAAAGGACACCACTGTACCTCAGTGGGGTAATTCTTTCCCTCAGGGAGCTATAGAATTGCACATTTCCTATGCTCAGTGAGTGCCAGAGTAAACCTAGGAGAACGCAGTTTTCCCAGCAGACACAAGGTCTTATGAAGATATATAAATATGACATAAATTAATCGTATTACAATTAGTACAATAATCACATTGGTTGTTTGTCTTTAGTTTACCACCATGTTCATGTATCTGTAACTAACGTATGTATTCGTTTACATTGTTTTCAGTTGTTCTTCCAGTCATGCCATCTGTTACAAATAGATCTATTTAACTATATGAGGGATACAATAAGGTTCATAACAGTTGATGCTTCCTACTACTATAACTTGAAAAGGAAGCTTAACTTATTTGTACTGTACCTAATTATACAGTATGGTATAGACATCTCATTGCCACGCAGGTCACTTTCAGCCTTCTTTTTTTCCCTTACTTAAATTGATATGCATCCATTACACAATGGATACCTCAACACACAAACCTGTTTCTTCTGTGGCACACATCATCTGCAGGGATTGAAACAGGATGATTTTGGAAGATGATTTTTCGAATTGGGCCACTTCATTGGAGATTTGAAGTATGACAGCCAGAGACACTCTATTTCAATCTGCTGCCACAGATGACAACGGACCTCGTCCATTCGTTTTTATCAATCTCCTCCTCCTGCCTACATTGTTCAGTCCATTGACGGTATAATGTCAGCGTGTTAGGAGTACTGTAACTAAAGTGAACTAAAACTAAACTAAAACTTTTTATGTAAAAAGCGACAAAATTTAAACTATGTTTAATCATATATAAATCCATCTTAGTCTGAGCTAAGACATTGAAAAAACTTCAGCCTTCACACTGTTGGAGCATCCAAAATAAAGCACTGCACATATTAAACAGATAGTTCAGGCCTGCAGGCTACAGGCTGGCCTAAAGCGAGGTGTAAATAAATGTGAGTTTTGCCAAAGCAGCAATGTCTGAACAATCCTTCCTTTGTACTCCACCTCGGCTAAATTCCACCATCAACACACAACCAAATCTACCGACCGTTGTCACGGCAGCACCACGTGGACTTCAGTCCTGCTTGAATTTGTTGCTGCATACTTCCTGCATAGCTAAGAGATGAGAAGAAAAGTGGGATGGACAGTAGTGATTTCTATCAAAGAACCTACTTGCTTCATGCCAAAAAGATCTCACTGCAAGAGAGTTTTTCATAAAGGCTGATGTTTAAGTGAAAATTATGAGTGTAAGATAAAATTTCATCATACTAAAAAAAAATGTGATTGCACCCTGGAGCAGAAAAATAAATGCAACAAAAATCAGAGCTAATGGGGGTTGTCCCTGTAATATTAATGGGAATTTTAAAATGCTGAGTTGTAGCCAGTTATAAACTAAAAACTAACACTTGTGATGATTTTAATGGTCTGAAATAGGGCCACAGTCCAAGTTGTCCAGTCCCTTTCCAATTTTTCTAATGTGATTTTAAGGATTAATCCCACTGAGCTGGAGCCATCTTCACTGTCAGTGTTTGAGCTAACATTAATAACCAAATCATATCTTGCACCAAAGCTGTTAAGATTATTCCTGTAGAGTAAGCTGTTTTTAACCTTTAATCTGCCAAACCAACTCATGCTTTTAAGAACAAAGTAGTAATAAATTAACCAGGCCTGTGCATCCGTTCATAGCTTAATGAGTGCTGGAGTTAAAAGCCAGGTGACAAGCGACGCTTCCCATAATTACACTGTAGACACATGGGACAAATACAGAAACCTGACATTTCCTGGTCTGCAATAAATCAAATTAACCACCAGAGATAAACTTCTCCACAATGAGAAAATGACAGTACTCAATCACCAGAGAATAATAAATGGTCACATTAACATTCATTTCCCCCACACCAATCAGCTGTTTCTCAAAGTAATTATCCATTATATGACTTTGTGGTCACATTGTTTCAAGAATTAAACAAAGATCTATCAATTTGTCATACAGCAGTTGAATTAATGCTGTGTTTTAACATCATTTTTCTATCTTTATATACATTTACACCTGGGGTTGCTGATATAGGCAACATTAATACTGTGATCAATATTACAGAATTATCTCAATATCAGTATGTTACAAAATTATTTACAGTCAAAGTCACATGGTACAAGCTCAGATTTATGTTCATTTTGACTCAGACATGATAATTGTGAACAAAGATATCTCTGTATTAGCAATTCTTCGCAATACAATTATATCATAAATAAAAATAATCACCCAGCAGTTTAACCTACTCTGGCAAACACACAATGATTTGACTTTCTCTCACACACCAAGAGAACATGGAAAGATGTCAACTGTGCTCAAGACAAGCTGAACAGTATGAGAGAAGAGTCTTGATGTGTTCCTGTTCACTGTTTGACTCCAAGAAATTAGCCTTCGAAAACAAAAAAACAAGCAGGGAGCAGAAGCAAAAACGGGATCCCTCCACCAAGCCAACTGAGCAACAAGTAGTCCACTGATTTAACAGCTTTGACATTTAGGCTACCACATATCACACAACTTCACTGTTGTATTGTTCTCGCTTCTTACAGAGAAAAAATGCGTGAATTAAGGAAACACAATGATCGCCTTTATTCTACACACAATGTAAGTGTCAGCAACAACAAATTTATTAGTTGAAACTACTTTATGTGGGGTTTTTTAAAGCCCTCATCTTTGAACGCCAGAATGTCTTTCAAAGTGGCTATTGAAAGCATGGACATCCACTTGTTCAACCTGTATTTATAATTGCAGGTATTGCTATAATGGAAAAAGTGTCTGTGTTGTTAATTCTGTGATGCAAACTGGTGTCTGCATGTTGTTGAGCAAAGACATCTTATTAGTCAGACTATCAACCTCAGAGAGACTGTAGCTACGGGGATATACAGGGATATACCTCTCCGTACAGGCCTTCTGTCTGGAACAAATGGGGCAAACTAAAACGGCCAGGACAGGACTACGGGTAGTGGAACTACAAAACATTAAACGAGCTACGGTGGGAGGAGTCCTTGTAATTCACAATGACCCAATGAAGAATTTGTCTCCACTTTCTTTTACAATAGGCTTTCTGTTTGTCATTGTTAGCCTGACTTATCTGATAGCTTTCAGAATGATTTGCTTGTTGCTCTTGCGTGCTGGTTTCTCTCACAGTATCCATCTCGTATACACTGACAGCCAGACCAGACCAGACCAGAGTCCACACAAAAATCAAATGTGTAAAATACTGCAGATGGAAATGCAAATATAATGCACACAATCCTTGAGTTATCTAACATAAAGGATGTGTCGCAGTGGTACTGATGGTGTGGTGCCTTTCACTGATTTTCAGCCTGAATCCTACACATTTGAACGTGTGAAGGACGTGTGAAAATCTGACAAAAACAAAACAACTTCACCCTGCAGTCTGTGACTTTGGAAATCCTGTCCTCTCTGCTTCAATAATGCAATCATGCCATACATCTCTGTCACCACCACACTCTCCTGCAACATTTACAGTCTCTCTATCACGCACACACGCACACACCACTGTACACCTATCTAATGGAGAGAGTAGAGGTCCTGCATGGAGGATGTGAGGAGAATTTTAATAGCCTTCTTCCTGTCCTGCTAGGCAGGCACTGCCCTTTCCATTCACAGTGCAGGCAGAGGTAATTGGTTTCACCTATCGATGGGACCCCTGTGTGTTAATCCACACGCTGGTGTCATTATGTGTCATTTGACATGTGCATACTGTGTTTTCAGATGTCTTTACAGTACATCATTTTAATTATGTTTGAGTAGCGGTGTTTGACTGCAACTCAGGCATGTTAGGCAACCAAACGTGTCGGAACAGCACAGTGACAGAGAGGTAATGAAAGGAGCAGAAAAGCCTTTTACACACAGCACTTTAAAACGCAACAACCAGCTTATGGGATCAAATTTTACACGGTCAAACATCGCAACAACGCTCACGGGTCACTCACTTGATGAAGTAGCTGGCTCCTTCGTCCGTGAAGCCCTCTTCCCATCCTCTTGGCAAATCTATAACACGAACAAAAACACATTGAACGACCCGCCACAGACAGAAAACACATTGCAGCAAAAAAAAAACATGTCCCCTCGGTATCCTATAAATCAGATAATTTGCCGCGTACCTGACCGTATCATGTGTCCAGAGTTAACAGGTTCACCAGTGCGTGGATGTAGCCAAGTAGTGCTATGAGTTTTATCACTGCAAGAAAGACACCTGTTACTGAACGATAATAAAACAACAAAAATCCCTCACGTTAATAATTCCTCGTAGAGAAACAAGCGTTGAGTAGTTAAACGCGCTCACTTAATGAAGAAGACCCGGCCATCTCTACAAACTCCATACGACCAGTGGTCAGGTAGGGTGTCCCGTCCGAGAGGTGCCGCCATGATCCCTCGTCTCCGGCTCGGCTTGTCCCCCCCTCTCCCTCTTCGCAGACTTTTCCAGGGAGCCCAGATAACACCACCGCTAGGGCTGCATGGTTTTTTAAAGGGGAAGAATACCAAACTCAGACCACTTCCACGACTCTGCTGCTTTTTTTATGTAATTTGAGCTGCCGAAAAGGGGTTAACCGGTAGATGATTAAAACAAAACTCAGACCTCTACAATAGAATAATAAATGAAGCCCAGCGGAGAAAGTAGGCTATAGGGTGTAGCCCCTAGGGTGTAGAAGAAGTGCACTGGATTAAAGCTGGAACTTCTGACATCAGGACATTTCAGGACAATGATGTTTGGCACATACATAGGCTAATACAAAAATTAAGAAAAACATATAGCAATCATAAAACTAATTCTAGTAGGATTGTAGCCTACACACACAAAAAAATGTAAGTCCTTAAATGGATATTAAAGGATTACAGGAGTAATCAAAACAAACTAACATGCTTATTTTTCTTTTTTAAGCTACTACAGTATGTGGAAATGTAATGTGTGTGAGAGAAATACTGGTAAAAGAAGAGACCCAGCATCCTCACATAAGTGTTTTATCTCATGCTTATAAGAAAAGAAACAGGTGGCAGCCATGTCTGAGGAGGAGACTAGGATATTAAAAGTGTGAGTTAATTTTTGTTTTCAAACAGTTTTTCAGTCCTTTAGTTGGGAATGTTTGAGAGGAGAACTGTCCAAATAACTAACAGAGGAGGAATTGTTGCACACAAACAGAAGAAAGGTGGTATTAAACAAGGATAAAGTCAGACAACACAAAACATTTGCAGGCTCAAGGTGAGATTCTGGTCAGGAGGCGTGTCTTTGTAACCCCGATGACATCAAGTTATACTGGAGGTGTGTTAATCAACTTTGTCCCGAGTGAAACTGTGAAGTTTTCTTAAAGCAGATTTATTAAAAGTTCAAAACAAAGTCTGTAGTTTAGACATGACACAGAACAACGATTACAGAAATAAACATTGCAATATATCCTCTTCTACTGATGTAATTTTCTTGAAACAAAGTTTACAATGTACAAAAAAGTGTTTAAGGTTATCTATTAATTTGAATATCTTGTCTCTGCAATAACCCAACAAAAATCGAATTCAATGTACTACAGTGTTATAGGATTTGTCTTTTCCCCTCTACTAAAGAATGACAGAATTACTCACACCCCTTATCTACATGGTTACTACAGTTCTGCATGAAGATGTATAAGAATGAAAAAATGCACAACCAGAACCAGTCTATGGAAAGAGACTAAGAGTGTGTGTGTGTGTGTACATGCATGCCTGCATGAATGAATCTATGTTCGTGGATAAATTGTACTGGACACTAGATGAAGTTTGTCAGCCTCACATCACCTTCACTGCAGTCACGCTTTGAGGACAGAGAGCCTTCCTGACCATGAGACATTACAATAATGCTTACACTGCATCAAACAGACCTGCCCAATTTACCAATGCTGCCCATAAATTTCACTTGGGCTATGTGAGGGCAGGCAATGTTCAAAGTCACAGTAGTGTTGGCACAGGAGTTATTTTGCTGAGCATCGAGCATTAAGAGACAAGCAGCAAGGTTTCCCTTCATCATGCTGTGCTCTCTTATCTAAATGCATTATCATTAATATGATCCCCTCCATCTACCATTATGTGCTTTAACTGGGGAAGATATCCCAAAAAGCTTGTCAAACAATCATAGAAAGACACGCAGAAATAACTTATCCCAGAGTTTCTTGTGTTTCCTGTGAAGTGTAGATTACAGTAATCGTTATGTGTGCTTTGTGAAAGGAAAATACTACTATATGGGGTGCACATCAGTGAGCAGAGAGCTACAAACATCTGTCAACATTATAAATATTTGATTCTGGAATTCCCTTGTGGAGATGCTTTGTTGAAACTCTCTCCAGTGGTTTAAGGCACTGTTCTTCAAAGACAGTGAGAGATAAAACATTTCCTCCAAGAAACCATTATAGTACAGCTGCTGTGCAGGAACCAATTCACTGTAAACCTTCTAAAGTCTTATCTGCTTGACAGAAAAGTCAAAGACTAAAAGGATTTCCCTCCCTTACATATGGGGTCTCTGTTCATATAGGACACATAATAAGAAATGAATTATAAGTAAATGAGATCTACAGACGGGTGATAAATTGAGGAAATAAGTGTAGAAACATAACAAATGAACATGCGCCTGTACAGAGTAAAAGGGGGCAGTGAATGGTTTGATTAGTTTTAAAATGATATGAATCACATGCTTAACCTAAGGGAGCAACCTAAGGGACACGTGTTAGACAGTGCCCTCCACCACCATCAGTCTCTGCCAAGGAGCAATAAATCTGTTTTAGCAGCTCATTTAATGGCGCAACACCATACCAAAATGTATGTTGGTTTTTCCTTTAATTTCTCATCTGCATTTTACCTTAAAGGAACAAACTAAATGTGTTAAAACCAAAATTCATTATTACATCTGTCACACAATATGAGAACAGCACCACCCGATTGCAACAGATTTGAAGAAGAAACATGAATGCTGCATTTTGGGGAATCAGTGTTCTGCATTGTAAGGGCAAGCAGAGAGCTGCAACGGGCATAAATACTGTCTGATCAATAATACCATTATATTTGGTGCAATTTGGTGCACAATTAACTTGTTGTGTATTCTGCAACCAGTCTGCAAACTGAAGCACAGGGTAGCTGGAACACTGTACATACTGCAGTGTAATCATCCGGTATCCCCACGCAATTTCTGTTATTTGACCTTGCTATGATTTATCATCATCCCCACTACAAACACACACACACACACACACACACATACATACTAATTTACGCACAAATACACACATAGTTGATGCGCAGTCCAGTGCAGCTCTGCAGTATGCTCTCTGCTGCTGCTGATTCCCATCCTCTCGACTGCCAGAGGCTCACAATGCAGCAAGGTGACTCAATGTTATTGTCTTCTCCTCAGAGAGTGTCCTCCTGCTGAATCACAGTTTAGGCCTACTAAAGGTGCTGAGCAGAAAATGTAATAAAGATTCTCTTATTCTCTTCAAACTTTCAGCTCTTCGGCTTCGAATAGTTTGGGCCCTAATCTGTCTGGCAGATGCCCACATGGGAAATCGATAACATATTTTCTGAAATGCATTTTTCAAATAATCCCTTAACCTGAGCAGGGTACGGTATATAAATGAGTGTCTGAAGGTGCCTGAATTATTAACTACCCACATCGAGTAATATTTAGACAGTAGTCTCCTGTTCATTATGCGGCACATTTAATTATCATATAGTTCTTGATTAAAAAGAAGTGCTGATCTTCCCTATCTGCTCTAGCTTTCTTTCACTCTCTATGCTAGTTCTGATCTAAGACAATGATTAATTGCCTTCCAGCTCATTGAACTATTACACTGACACCTACAGGGCAGGGATGTTATATTTAGTCATAAGCCAACTGATCCAGATACAAATTAGATTCACTGTCTTGCTGTACCTGCCAAGGCCGATAAATAGTCTTTTTGGATTTTTATTCTTGCACTCACAGTTCCAGCAGAAAGCCAATGTTTTTACAACTCCTGGGCAACAGATTTATCCCCTGCTCCAAGCTGGTCCAAGCAGCTGTTGAAACAAGAGGGGATCTGATCTTAACACAGTTTAAATCTAATAAATACATTCTAGTCAGTTTTAATCATACACTCATAATCTCATGTGTCTTCCAACATATTTGACCAGTTAAGCTAACAGGGAATTCCAGTTTTTATATAGCATATATGTCACTGCTCTACAGTGTGCCTCTCATTCACCCATTCACACACAGTCATACACCGATGGCAGCAAACTAAGGTTCAGTGTCCTAGAAACTTCGACATGTGGGATCGAACCATCAATTCTGTGATTAGTGGATGACCCATTCTACCTCCTGAGTCGTAGCCACCTGATCATTAATCAATGACAATGTGGGATTTTACCTGGGACTGTAGGCACGACTCATGTGACTACTTGAACAAGCAGTTAAGTTAACCAACTTTCAGTCTGTTGTGTCAAAATGCTCGTGCCCCCTAATGAGAGCTGCATATTTGATTCAGTTACATTTGATGGCAGTGAAAGCTATAACAAATAACCAAGTGCATTTAATTATTTGATAAATGACTAACAGTGACATTATACACAAAAAGGTTCATTGAGATTCAAGGATGGAAATACCCAGATAATGTACATTACAGATTACAGTACATAACTAGTGGATCACTGTGTCTGGGTATTTGCATTTAGCAATACATACAATTGTGGACTTCTTGCAGATTTCACTACAGTATTTGTTTGACTGTCTTTCAGAAAGCTCACAGAAGCCTGTGCAGGCTGCAGAGTGCATCGAGAGGAGTAGAAACATCTGTAAGTACAGCCACAAGGTCCCATGTAAGATCTCCCCATGAGCACAGTGAGCAGTGCTGGGGTGAGAGGTGAACTTGGACCCATTAATCACAGACTGCTGCTTTGTGAGTTGAGTGAAAATTTAGTTTTTACTCAACTTTACTCAAATTAACTCTGCACTCAGCACTGCACTTAAGTGCAATTTTGAGGTACTTGTACTTTACTAGTTCCTCAAAATATATTTCCATTTGATCTTATTTTATTTTCATTTTGTTTTACTTTGTATTTCTACTCCACTATATTTTTCGGACAGCTATAGTTACAAGCTACTCTTCAGTATTAATAATATTTTACATACAAAACATATAATCAGTGTATGAAATATTATGCCTTGTTAATGATTAAACAACATTATCTAAATTGGTTAAAATTAGCTCCACTTTTACGAGCTGTAACATCTAAATGCTGCTAACACATCAATGCATCAGTAATAAATATCCAACATGTTAGTAAAACATACAATATGTTAACTTATAATCAGGGGCCAATAATGCCTGAATAATGCATACTTACTTTGAATACTTCATGAACATTTTGGTGATTATACTTATGTACTTCTACTTAAGTAACATTTTGAATGTAAGGCTTATACCTACAGTATATTTGAGGGTTTTTGTTTGTTTGTTTGTTTTTGCACTGTGATTCTACTATTTTCAGTAGTAACCTACATTATTTGAATAGCCTACTTTTTCCACCACTGGTGCAGTGAAAGAACAGTAGATGTGTTGTAGCCTACCTACTTTATGTAAGTCAATTCAATAGTATCCTCTTTTTCACAAAAAACAACAATACAGATGTGCATAGTATGCATTAGATACAGGTAAGGAATCGATAAATAAATCGCTAATTGATCAGAAATGTATGATTTAAATAATTTGGAACGAAAAGGAAAAAATAATGACAGCGCTTTCCTGGATCACGTGTTTCCTGTCCTTTACTCTTTCAAATTTGCTGTTTAATTTGATCAGAAATAAAAAGTAACCGCCCACCTGCTCTGCCGTCATCTCGCCACGTACGATTCAATGCAACGCAACGCAACATGATTGGTTCCTTTGACAGACAGCTGAACCGACCACTACGGTTGACTCTACCACGCGCACAACCTACCGTGCTGACTAGCGTGCTAGCTGCCGACATAACTCCAGCTGAGAGGAAGCGACAGGAGGAAAGCAGAGCAGATGAGGTCCAGGATTCATAATAAAGTGAGTATACACGTGACACGTATCTATGGTGCTCTTTGGTGAAGCGATATGTTTTTCATCAACATGTAACTAGCTCAGACTGTCAGCACACACGAGTAACTAGGTTAGGTGCTTGATTCTCATTAGTCAAATCTGTCAGTGGCAGTGCTAAAGCTAAGACCAAGAGCTTCCTCTGTGTATTATTAGCTAGCCAATAATGTACAACATATGCAGGCTAGTGTAAGAGCAAATGAGGAAGGTGGCCAACAACCCTGGTATACCCACGGACACGATGACTGTTTATCTTCACATGTTTTATAATGAAAATAATAATGTTAATGTAAAACTGTTCTAACGTTAATTGTCCTCATTTCCAGATGTGTTGGAGCCGGGCCCTTCTCACCTGCTGGGTTCTGCTGCTGGCCCAGCTGCTGCGCTTAGAGGCAGTGCCCATCAGTATGGACAAGACAAAAGTCAAAGAGCCAGAGAAAACACCCGAAGAGCCTCCAGCTAGTGTGGTAAGAAGACACAAGATGAAAAATCATCACAAAGCAAAAGTTCTATTCTTCTGTGTTACAGCCATGGAAGGTAGCCCTTCATTTAGATGTCTTCACATCTAAATTTTGATTAATTGTTTAACTTTTTTAATCAAGCACAAATCCCAAATCTTTGCTTATTACAGCTTCTTAAATATGGAGATTTTTTTTTTCTGTTTTATATAATTTCAAATTGAAGAATTCATTTTTTAGGGCTGGAGGTCAGACAGAGTAAACAGATTCAAGAAATGTATGTGGGCTTTGGTAACTTGTGATGGGCATTTCCTGTTTTCATTTTATACAGTAAATGCTAAATCAATGTTCAGAAATGCATCAGCATAGATTACTTGTTAGTTGCAGGCAGGGTGTGAAATTAACACCAGCCAAATGCTGGTAAAATATTAAAGTGGCTGGTAGATTTCAGACACAAAATACTGAGATGGCTGGTGAGTTTGAACATTTATCTGTCAGTGGCTGGTAGATTTTTGAAAGTTAATTTCCCACCCTACCTGAAGCTGTGCAGTTATGTTGCTGTTATGAGCTGCTTCATCAGTAGTAAACAAGAGAGAGTTTGGCAACAGCACCTGGACTAATTTAAATGAGAGATGGCCTGATGTCTCATTTAACTACAATAAATAAATTACCTCAATCAGACACTCCACTCAGAACTTATGATCCCACAAATCCATTTCATCATCAGTACAACAGCTCCAGATGTTGTAGCTTTGTGAGTGCACAGATTGGAATTCGTCATTTCAGCCTCTGAAAGGGTTTGTCCATGTTAAATATTAACAAACAAATACCATGTAGATTCTGTTGCAACCTTTCTGTTGGATAATTTGTACTGTTTATCCTTGTGATGTGTCGAGATAGTTGCATTATGTGGTTATGTTTATTATGATGAATGTGTCTTTTTTGTGAATACCTGGCTGCAACCAAATTTCCCCTGGTGGGATAATAAAGTTTGACTTGACTTGAGAATAAGTAAGTGGGCTTTTATCACAGAACAGCTGCAGCATATGGAAATTAAAGGCAGTAAAACAATTTATAGAAATTCATGACAAAACCTGTCATCTCTACATCAAACATCTGGACAGCAGATGTATTATGTTGGTCAGCAGACACGTATCCCATGAAAGCAAAATATTCTGTTACTCACTTACACAGTCTTCAGTGTATCAGACTGAAGTGCTGATAATAATGTTATTATGCAAAGTAACATAATAGAAAACAATAAACAATGATCATTGTCGGATAACTTTGTGTGTTATCTGTAATATGTTATCTAGAGTTTTTAAGTGACATTTGATTTGTTACATTTTATAGGACACTGGACTCCACTACGACCGCTACCTCAGGGAAGTCATCGATTTTCTAGAGAAAGATCAGCATTTCAGAGAAAAGCTCCACAACACAGACATGGAAGACATCAAGGTATGCTGCTTTTCTTTTGTTTAGTCTTTTACGTTTCCACCAGCTCTGAGTAAACTATTAGTAAATCATTACTCTGACTGATGTATTGTGGGCTTTCACTTGTTCAGGAACGTGATAAATCTTCTGAGGAAATGTGTTTTTTTTCTGAAATGCTACCAATCCACCAATACATTTTCTTTATCTGCACCATTCATTTTAAGTTTACAGAATACTGAAAACGAAAATGTTATTTTAATGAAAGGTTGAATTAATTCATTTATTTATTACATGTACTGCTACAAAACCGTGATAAATAACACTAACTTTTCCATACTTCATGTATAATACAGCAAGGTAAGCTGGCCAAAGAGCTGGACTTTGTCAGCCATCATGTCCGAACAAAGCTGGATGAGTTGAAGAGGCAGGAGGTAAACCGACTCCGAACTCTGATTAAGGCCAAGCAAGACCTTGAAGGAGGGAATGGTATGTTGTGCAACAAAATTTATATTTCATTTTGTTTTTATATTCAAAGTAAGATGCTACAACTTAAGTAGTACATTAGAGGTAAATAAAACACAAGGAAAATGCTATGTTATATAATGCAGTATTTCTGTGTATCTTTTTATTTATGTTATCATTTACTCCCTGAATAGACATAGCAGTGGACCACCAGGCTCTGCTGAAACAGTTTGAGTACTTGAACCACATGAACCCACATACATTTGAGGTGGATGACCTGGATCGGCTTATCAAATCGGTAACTCTCATTGCTACTTCATTCCATAAAAAATGTTAAATTAAGGACAACTGCCATTGACATTTTTCAGTAAATTAACAGGACAGCATACACAAGGGAGATGTTTACGGATACATGGTGTCTTGGCACAGAGGAGTGTTTCAGTAGAGAGATGTTAAAACAGGACCACACACAACTGCTTCATTTGTAAGCCACCAATAATGGCTAAAGAATGACCATGAGTTTCGTGGATTGTAGACAGCTATACATTTTCAACATGGAGGAAGGAAAGGAAGGCAGTGTCATTATGGGAGCCTGCAGGACCTTCTGCAGCTAGTGTCATGTGACCTGCTTTTCATTATCAGCGCAAGTTGTCAAGTTTAGCATGCAGAACATTGCACCTATACTTTACATTACCATAACATGTTTAGCGTACTAAAGCATACCATACTTGTTTAGATTTGTATATACACTCAGTGGCTACTTTATTAAGTACACCTGAACAGTCTAATGCAATCCAATACAACTGCTCTGCCATAATGAATGGAGCTCTCAGTAAACAATACTATATGCTGAATGCATGCAGTATAATAAATAAGTTTAGTTTAGTTTCCAGGTGGGCTAACAACATGAGAAAATGGAATTGCCCTGTAACTGTTAAGTAGGGACATTGCACCATATTAACTATTCATTTGAATCAAAGTGTATTTCCAGCCCTTGTAATTTGTTTTCCCCCTGCATCAAGGCCACCAAAGATCTGGAGAACTATGACAAAGAGAGACACGATGAGTTCAAGAAGTATGAAATGATGAAAGAGCATGACAGACGGGAACACCTGAAAACACTGGACGAGGATGAAAGAAAGAAAGAGGAGGAGCACTATGAGGAGATGAGGAAGAAGCATGCTGACCACCCTAAAGTCAACCACCCGGTAAGTCTGAGCTAGGTGCACACACAGGTGATAACATGACACACAGACATGATGTATGTTTCAGCCAATGAAGAGTAACTCTTTCGGTCTCATTTCCAGTTGCAATTATTAGTCCAGATTTTAGTTTCTGCAAAAATCTTACTGTACATGGTTGGTTTTGTTTTTTTATGGAGTGTATTTCCAGCCCTGACATGAGAACTATCTACCAAAATGTTGAAATGTGTTATTTATCCAGCTGTAATTCAAATGTCATTTTGCTTGCATGTTGCAGGGTAGCCAGAATCAACTGAAGGAGGTGTGGGAGGAAGCTGATGGTTTGGACCCTGAAGATTTTGACCCTAAGACCTTTTTCAACCTGCATGGTAAGACCTTTACCAACCGGCAGCTTGACTAAGTGGACTGGAGGGATGATGATGTCCATTTATTCAGTGCTATGTCATCTGTATTGTGTAATATAATATTAAAGCTGGGGTAGGCAAAATCTGTGCACCTATGAAAAACTTTATTCTCCACTGTTTGTCATCATGCCTTTTTGCCACTCGTCGATACGAGCGCCATGGCATCGAACATAATGAGCCCAAAGCTCCGTGTGGAACCGGGACGTGTTGTTTTGTACTATACGCCGCTGTAGGCAAAGGAGGAGTTGGAAATTCTTCACAAGTTGCAGGATTTTCCGCCATTGAATCAGGCTTTCACCATGTGAAGGGACATGCAGGCGCATCTCCATTTGTGGCTCAGCCAAAACGAACGCACCGTCTCTCTGAAATAACCTATGATTGGTCAAAGTCTCCTGTCACGGGATAGATTTTCTCAAGCCTGAAAACAGAGCCAAGACTCCTCTTGGCTCTATTTTCTGCAGAAGTAGAGGTTTGCTCTCAGACCACTTGAATTACAATATGCTGGAATTTTTGCCCAATGACGCCAAAACAATACTGCCTACCCCAACTTTAATTATAATATTGTATAATATGTAATATGTCTTTTTTTCCCCGTTCTTTGTAATGCAGATACCAATGGAGATGGCTTTTTTGATGAACAGGAACTGGAGGCATTGTTTACCAAAGAGGTAAAGTCATGGCATCTGAAAATTTAACTGAACATTTCAGTGAATGGTCTTTGCACTGACCGTTGGTCTCTGCGATTTTAGCTGGAAAAAATTTATGACCCCACCAATGAAGAGGATGATATGGTGGAGATGGAGGAAGAGAGGCTACGTATGAGAGAGCATGTTATGAATGAGGTACAGTAAGTTACACACTATTTTTATGAAACTGTGTTTTTTTTGCATATGCATATAGATAGAGCCCTCCCGCTGTTATCTGTTGCATTCAGTCTCAATAAATTAACGCATATATAATTGATTTCTTTGCATAAAGCTCTTGTGGTCCTCCTGTCTTTCTCACAGGTGGATTCTAACAAAGACAGGCTGGTCTCTTTAGAAGAGTTCCTCGTTGCTACAAAGAAAAAAGAATTCTTGGAGCCAGATAGCTGGGAGGTGAGACACAATATATTTATCATGTCGACATTATTTAAGAAGAATATAATCCTAAAACCATTTTGTGTAATAAATGATGTCACATCCACTTTGTGTTCCTCAGACACTGGAGCAGAACCAGGCTTACACAGACGAGGAGATGAGGGAGTTTGAGGAGCATCTTGCTCAGCAGGAACAGGACCTCAACCTGAAGGCTGTTGACCTCCAGAAACAGAGAGACGAGCTGGAGAGACAACAGGAGCAGCTTAATGCACAGAAAATAGAGCTGCAACAGGTAAGGAGTGGTACACTGTTATTTTAAATATTTTAGTTGCAGACAAGGTTTGCTACGGTAGGTTAACTCGTAATGTGGCAAACTGTTCACATCCAAACCAGACATAAAAAAATAGTAGTTCTGCAGAGGCTTCATCTGAACAAGACACCAAATCTGTGGGTGGAATCTCAGTGTGACAAAATTTTCTGACTTAATAAAAATGTATTTTGTTTTATATATTTTTTATATAATATATATAACAAAATTTGGTTTTATTTAAGCAAATTACTGTGACGGTCCACAGTGCTGTGTGCACTTTTCAAATATAAAAAAACCTGACATGAAACTCCATTGTTACAGGCAGTTGAGCATATGGAACGACTGAAATCACAGAAAGTTGAACCCCCACCAGAGGTTCAAGGTGAGTGTTGATTGCACCATTTCGTTTGTCTTTTGATAGTTTTGATTTTACAGGCACCTGAGAATGTAAAACTGCTTCTTTGTTACTGTTGAAGGAAATGCTATCCCAGAGATACATGCAGTTGACAACCAGTTGCATCCTGAACAAGAGTTCCAACCACAGGGGCATCAACCCGAAGCCCACGCTCCTCAAGACACACCTCAGGAACACCATGAACAACAAAATCAAGACCTGGCCCAGCATGGTCTCCCTCAGACACACCAGGATCTGCCACCAGGCCACCAAGAAGCTGCACAAAGCCAGTATAACCTGCCATAAGAATGCTGTCAGAACTTGGAACCTCCACAACCAGACCTTTGCAGCACCTCCACTCCAGCGTACAGAGGCCCTCCTGAGTATTAGGCCTCTTTAACCAGCATGACTTAGGGGTTTGGAGGACACTTGAGACGAAGGGGAGCAGCACAAAAGTAACCCCTGTTGAGTGACATCAGTGTTTGGTAATAACTGTAATCCTTGGATTAAATAACTGAATTACATTAGTAAAATGACCAACCAAGAATATGCATCTTAAAGTGTGCGTACTTGCATTTTCAAGGAGTTGTTTGATTACATTAGAAATTATGAAGAATGTTTGATAATACGATTATATAAAAATATAATTATGGTGAGCTGTCTTGACCTGCTGTTTGCTGTTCCAAAGTACAGAACCTCTAAAAATGACATGCTACTTGCTCTACAACCTGACAGGTTTGATCCAAGAGCCTGTTGGATATGTACAGTGCAGCTGTTGAGGGAGATGAGGTGTAAAAAGTAATTTTATATTTCATCATTTTGACTTAGATTTTCTGACTTGACTATCAAAATACCCACAAACATCTTAAAAAAAGAGATTAGTGTGACATGTGGTGAAATGTGTTTCACTGGACTGTATCAAACATTTTAGAAATTGAGTGCAAGAGACATTTTTAAGATTTTTTATTATAGCATTAAGAGCATAAAAGGGCAAAAGACAAACTAGCAATTTTAACCCGTATACAGCACAGGAACCTTTTCCCTTTTAAAAAGTCAAAGTAAGGACTTGTTGATGCAGACAGGTACAGTATCATGTAATCATAATCTTCAAGGGTTGCAGAGATCTTTATAGAGTACATGTTTTATTTCCATCATCTCCAGTTGCCAGTCACTAAATATTACAATCTTTTAACCAGAAACGCCCCCATGAAGCCAGGTTGCTCAGAGTCCTTATACATTTGTCAAGAAATCATTTTACCAGTACTTTTGCTACTTTCTTAATGATCATTCTGGTTGCTGTCATAACCTGTCAGCTGTTTACCTACCTTGACACATAGTCAGATTTTCTCACCTGTAGAAAATGTGTGCTCTGCTTAAGAAGACGTTACAGGACTACAGAAACTGGCCATTTTCGGGCCACAGTGCAGCTGCTCTCTCCGTTGTCTTTTATGTTAAATAAAAGGTGCTAGGTTCTTTAAATAAAGATAGGTATAGAATATCCCTAACATTTCCCCCTATTCCATCACAGCCCTAAGTACTGCAGATGCTTATTATATGAGAGTGTTGGGATACTTACAGTATGGGTGGCCAAATGTGGCCTCTGAAATATTACATTTGCTTTGGTACACTTAACAGTGTGAAGGGCATTTCGGTAAGAAGAAGCTAAGTGTAGACTGATGTCTTTCATCACAATTATTTTGTTGAAGCAACTGCTGGATTTGGTTCAGTTCATTTAAAGATTTTATCAGAAAAAAGGTCAAAGCTCTGAGTCTGATATTCCCAGTGTCTTTTTATTGTCTGGTTGATATTGTCTGTTGAATCATGAACATCTCTGAATTTGCGTTCAGTTCATCACATTGTATTTGGCACCAGAAGTGTATTACTTGGTCCTCATTTGAAAAACTTCATAGCATGGCATATTTCCCTCACAGATTACCAGTTTGGTGTAATTGCTGTGCTATCCAGGTTGCTTTTTTTCATGTAATGTTGTGGTTTCTTCCAGCTGGCAGACTGTGACCACGGCAAACAGGTGTTGACTTATTGACACTTTTTACTGAAGGTGTCATTTGAATTGAGTGAAATAATGTCTCTGCCTTATTGTGGGTTTACTTTATACATAATTTAGACATGGAATACATATTCTTTTTGCGGTGTCTGTTTTCTGTGTGCCAAGTGGACCTTTTGAGACAATACTGCATCATAATTTGCACATGTACACATGCCGTTTTTCCGATTGCTTGCTGCTGGACAAAATACAGTCATTTATCAATACTGTACACCTCAGTTCAACATAAAACAGTTATGACCTTTCAGTTTGTGTAACCGATTTGATCACTTGAATGACCTATCAAACGCATACAGTGCAATGCAGAACAACAGTTAATAACTGTTGTCTCCGTTTAACTCTACTTTTCTCTCAACTTTTACAGGTTTCTCTCTCTGTCAGGCAACAATTAGTTACACACAAAGCTGATGTTAATAAACTGATTAAACATGCTTTTTACAGCACAGCGGTAAAGAAATGTGAAAATGCATTTTCAGCAAAGCTTTGCAATTTATTTTTCTTCTGTATGTTCTTACACATACAATGTTGATAAACAGATTAAACCTCCATCAGTTTGTTCCTCTGTTCTGGTTGGTGGATGGATGTAGATGCACCCCCCCCTACCTTGGACATACAATGTTGATAAACAGATTAAACCTCCATCAGTTTGTTCCTCTGTTCTGGTTGGTGGATGGATGTAGACGCACCCCCCCCTACCTGTTTGAACTGTGAACAGCTTCTACACTTGATATACACAGACACAAAATACAATACACACTCACACAAAGTCAGTACCCTGTTGGATTTACATTTGCATCACTTCTAGTAGACTTTCAGAGGGTACCTTACCTTTATGTTAGTTATGTTATCTTAGTCTAATTTATTGTTATGATAAGCCTCTACTAGACTTATTGGGGCTTGGTACCCAAAACCTCATGTGGGGAAGATAATGATATCTCCCCCCTAAATGTTGTCCTGGCTCCCCCTTGCCGTAGCATTTGTGTTGTACCTCGTCAATCTCTAGTGATAGCAAGCCCTAGTCTTGCTCTGGCTGGGAATCGAACCCCTGATCTTCTGTACCAAAGTCAGTGGTCGTACCACTGTGCTAAACCTGCCGACAGAAGTAGAGTTAAAAAGCACAGAGCTCACAACTTCCAAAAATAGCTCTACATCAATCTACCAATCAGAACAGAGGAACAAACAAAG